>PVIA01001362.1:179170-288109 GCA_004024845.1 Tonatia bakeri | reverse complement strand
CACCTGCACCCGCCACAGACAGGTTTAGTTGAAGGGAGACAGATGTTCCCAGAGGATGTGTTATTGGAGGGACGCTGTAAGATACACTTGTGGCATTTTATAGCCACAGGAAATTGGAGACTTTTCCCTTCAAAACAAATTTAGAACTTTTCCCCAAAACTGAAATTAAAATCAACAAATGTTTGTTTCAGTGCCTCCTAAGTGCCTAAAAGTGTGTAAGGCCCTTTTATTTTACCCCCCCCCCCAAAAAAAGAGGAGGCTTTATAGTGGCGCCCTCCCCCTTCTAAGGAGAAAGACCTAGTCAACTGCATTGTTCCAGCTGTCGGAGAGGAGGTGGCACTTCCTTTTCTGTCCAGTAGATACGGGGACTTAATTAGCATTTTTTGTTGTTCTGTAGGAAATGAGTGAGCAATCTTGCTGAGGCCACTCCTGTCATTTGTTAAGTATCCTGTATGTCAGGGACACATTCTTGAAGTTTCACTTCTCTCCACCCCAAATCTCACTCTCCTGTAATTTATCAAGTGACACTGAAGTCACATCTGATGTTATCATGCCTTAAACCACACAGGTGCAGCTGCAAAGAGGAAACCAGATGGGGAGGTTGATTTGTTTTGGGTTTTTTTTTTTCATTCTCAAGTCAAATAACCGTGGGGGTAGGGAGTGTGGACATCACATAGTTTTGTGAGTGCTTCTGCTGCCGTGGCCAACAACCGAGCCATCTTTCAGCAGTGCTTTCCGAGGACATAGCCACCACTTTCAATGTCACTTGGTAAAAAGCATTAGAGGGCATTTTGGGTTTTGCTCTTTGCCACATTTCCCGCATTCTCCACCCCTTAAAATAATTAGGTTTTAGATCAGCAGCCTTTAGAGTATGTTTAAGGGTCCATATCTGGGACCTGCAGACCCTTTTGGGGTCCATGAGGCCACACTATTTTTGTAATACTACTGAGACATTGTCTGCTTTTTGACTCTCTCTGAAGGGTGCAGTGGAGTTTTCCTGAGACTCCATGGCACAGCTCTCACAGCATGCTGAAGCAGAGTCAGTGTGAGAATGCAGCTGTCTCCCATAAAGCCAGGTGTGCAGAGACTTAGAAAACTGTAGGACGATGCCACTCATCTTACTGGATGTTTCTGGTTTAAAGAATATGACTTTTCATTAAAATCATATGTATATTAACATGTAGCAGGTTTATGATCATACAATAAATTAATAGATACCTTGAAAAGTATTCAGTTTTAGTTTCTAATATGGTAAATACTAGAACACGTAACCCGCCCAATCCAGAGCTCTTGGGGATCAGCAGCGGTGTTTAAGCACACATGTGGGTCCTGAGAAAACTTTGAGACCCGTGGACCTGACATAAGAGCTCTTAACTGAAGAGTGGGGAGGGTCTGTGTCTTTCACCCCCTTAGAAGTGCAGTGCGCAGCGCCTCAGAGGGACAGCACCTGCCTAACATCCCGGGTGATTGCCTGCGCCTGCAGGGCCTATTGTACCTTCGTCACTCTGAACCCCAGCCTCGTCTTCCAGCTCTTCCTTGCTTTCCTGCCCTGAACCCCAGGTGGCCTGGGAGTGCCCGGGCCTTAGGCATGCTGGTGCCTTCCTACTTTACCTTTTCTGCTCCTTGTCCTTGGGGTCCTGTCCCCACACCCTCAAGGGACTCTGACTGCAGGGGAACCCTCCCTCCTTCCCCTACCCTCAACGCCTGAGGCTCAGTTTTCCTCTTTGTTATGTTCTATAAGGAGAAAACAGTACCACCTCCTAGATTTCTGATGGAGAATAAATGCATTAATTTCCAAAGTGTTCAGCACAGGCCCTAACACACAGTGAGTGCTCATACACTGCCTTCCATGATGCAGAACAATGATTTCATCGTGTCCCTTTCACCCCTGTCCTGATTGTAACTCCTCGTGGGTGAAGGAGGACCTCTGTGCGATGTAGGACTTGATGGTGACTGCTGCAGGACAGTCTCTTTGAAGAAACTGAACCAGGACAGTTTCAGTTTGTGAAAGACAAGAAGGGAGACGGACCTACTAGCATTCTCATGATTCTTCCAGGCGTGGCAAGCCATTCTTCATCCTTCCTTCAGAAAGCTGCCCCAGGAACTGTCTATAGTTTTAACTCGTCTGAGTGGTTACCATGATCAGCCCAACATGCACAGTGGCCTGCAGGGTGATCTGTGTGGTCTCTCAGGAAGAAACTGAAGACCAGAAACAAGGAACTTGTTTCAAAGCTGTATTTGAATCCAGTTTGACATAAGCCCATAATTTTTCCATAACAACCAAATGTAATGAGCGAAGCCTGATGGAGTCACTGGTTTAAAAAAACCTATAAAATAACTCTAAAATAATCTTAAGGTAGTGTATTAGCTACGAGGGCATAACAAAGCTCTGCGAACTTGGTGGCTATAAATACCCAGACTTGATCTTCTCATGGCTCTAGAGGCTAGATGGTCATGATCAAGGTGTGGGCAGGGTTGTTTCATTTGGAGGCCTGTCTCTTTAGCTTGTAGGTGTCTATCCTCTTCCAGTGTCTTCACGTGGTCTTCCCTGTGTGTGTGTCTGTCCGCATTCCCTTTTCAGGATGGGAGTCAGATTGGATCGGGGCCCACCCTAATGACCTCGTTTCAATTCAGTTATTCCTTAAAAACCCCATCCCCAAATATAGTTACCTTCTCAGGCCCTAGGGGTTAGGTCTTCAACAAATAAATTTTGGGGGCTGCGAGTCAGCCCATAAAAGACGACGTTGACTTTGAATATGGACTGGATGTTAGATGGCATCATGGAATTCTTGTCCATTTTCTTGAGTACAGCCGTGGACGGTGGGTTTTATAGGAAAATGTCACTATGGCGGATCCATGATGAAATATGGAGGGGTAAGGAAGGATACCTGTGCATTGCTTTCAGACGGTTCCGCGACAACAAAAAAATCACAAGGGCAATGAAAAAGAGCAAAAAACACTAAAAAGAGGAACAGACTCAGAGAAAGGATCTGCAGCACAGGCAGTAGTCAGGGGCCTAGTGTCCAAAATATGTAAGAATAATGACCTACAGGTCATTAAAGAAAAAAAAAAAAAGACCATATTTTGTGTCCTGTAAGGAAGGTGTATAGAAATATTGCCCATTTTCCCGAAGAGAGGGCACTCTCCACCCCAGAGCTCTGGAGGCAAAGGTTCAGAGCTCCTGGCCCTAGCTAGGTCTCAGGGTGGTCTTTCCTGGAGCCTAAGGATTGGACACTCTGGCCCCGGAGGATCCATCCAGTGCCTTGGGATCTGGGGTCAGTTTCCTGTGTGGTTCTGTCTGCGAAGGGGACCTTGGGGACACTGCCGAGTGGATACTGTTCCCTGCCTGGTGCTTGGCAGTGCCAGGAAGAGCGGGCACTACAGATGCAGTCACTTTTCCCGACCCCTCAGAGGCACCCTGCCAGCAAGTGTTTCTTGTTTTTAAGGTTCAGTTATGATACCCCAAAATAGTTTGGGCTATGACTAAGGCGAGAAGAGCTGCTTTAGGAAGCATTTATCAGTTCCATTTCCAAAGCCTCAGAGGCCCACGATCAGAGGATTCAGGCCCATTGTTCGGGATGCCTGAGGGAGGCACGATATTCTATCAGGCGCTGTGAGCAGTTCCATTCTCATCCCGAAACATGGTGTTATTTTTACTCTCAGTTTAGGTCAAGGCCACAGAAATGTACAAAAAGTTAAATACCTTTGCCCTCCATTGTTAGAAAACTCAGAAAAGCTCATGAAAGAAAAGTAGCAAGTAACCCATGCTTTACAGTGAATGGGACCCTGTGAGTGGAAGGGGAGGTGGGAGAGCCACCATCTAGACGCCCCAGTGTGGCGAGCTATCTGCGGGAGACCAGGGAGGGGAGGGTCTGCTCCCAGCCCCCACGTCTGGGGGTGAAGTCAGCAGTTCCACGGACAGACGTGCTTGTTTATACCATGTCAAATTCTGGACAAAATATTTATTTGAAAAATGAAAAATATTTATGTCTTGAAAGGCATTTTGGTGGCAGACAGAGATGGAAAGTTTTTAATCATTTTTCTTTGGACGCTTTACTTAGAAGCTATAACATCTCTTACATCGTGCACTTACAAGAGAATCAGAGGCATTGGCACCTCTGCTGCTGAATTTTGCAAACGTTGCAGCCATCTTGGTTCTGAAGTGAAAGTTTTCTTTTGTTCAAATGTAAGGTTATCGTGGCTTCTTCCACTAGGAAGAGGGAATATTTCCGGGGACGATTGTGGTGAAAATTCCAAGACTGAAGAGAAACGAAACTTGAACTGACAAATAACAGTGGTCTTTTTTTTTTTTCTTTCCCTAAATCAGCACTAACATCATTTTTGAGAAGAAAAACTTAAACATCTGGTTTCCTTCTGGGAAACTGCACTGGTGTTTGACCTTAATCTTTAAAAAAAATTTATTAGTCTAGCCTGCAAGTATGCCGTTAAAAAAATTACTACCTACCTGAAAAATCCAACGTTGACACCGAGTTTGTTTGTTAAGATTCTAGGGTTTAAACAACATTGGATCTCCATGTGCCCTGCCTGGCAGAACGGAATATAAATATCTGTGTCAACATATGCTTGCCACAATTAGAAAAGGTTTTCATCACACTCTCGCCCTCAGCGCTATTGGAGGAGTTCATTGCCATCTGCGATCATTAGAAACGTAAATCCAGATTACAGAGATAATAATAAACAATTTCTGCTTTGTTGCCTTCCAAACATGTTGCTTAATATGCAGTGAGTTTTATGGAATGCAGGCTTTATTCTATCTTTTAAGAACAGATGAAGGCCTCCGTTAATATTTATTTTTAATGATCTCCTTGTAACCACATGATAATGGGATTCTTAAATAGAACCCATTCTCATATAGAACCAACATGACAGATTTAAGGATGCTTATATTTGACATACGGGAAACAGATTGAACCCAAAGTAAATGTTTTAAAGGTTTGGTAATATTGGAATGCTTGTCTGAGGAAATTCTCTTTCTGCAGTGACACTGGACAGGGAAGCAATGATCTTGGCATTTGAACTCCCACTTTTAGAGGCTCAAAATGTAATATGTTTCTGCTTGTCTTTTTCTCTGAGTGGGATTTTCTGTTTTTCAGTAAATTGCCACTGCTGTTTAATATGTGTATATTTTTCTCGGTGTAGACTTCAAAAAGGATGTTGACCTAGTAGAAAGCAAGCCCTGTGGCCGGGAAGAGCAGCGTGAGCAGCAGCTTCCCACACGTAGCACTCCAATCCTGCTTTCTCTTTGGGTGCCTTTGAGAGCCATGCTCAGAGAATCCTCCGTAAGCAGATGTTTGTTTGGGGACGGTGTGTAGGTAGGAAAACACACAGGCACGCTCACACACACACAGGCACACTCACACTCTTGTCCTTGCCCCACTTCGCCACACCCTCTCTAGCTTATGTATTAACTTTGACTCAATGGGAGGAATTCAGGGGTGAATTCATTTAGTTCAACAG
The DNA here is from genome assembly GCA_004024845.1 of Tonatia bakeri. Classification (NCBI taxonomy): domain Eukaryota; kingdom Metazoa; phylum Chordata; class Mammalia; order Chiroptera; family Phyllostomidae; genus Tonatia; species Tonatia bakeri. The sequence goes on along the minus strand of PVIA01001362.1, from coordinate 282,631 downwards.
AGTTGGTTAATATTCTGTCCCTACTGTTCGTGGCCTTATAATCTACCAGAGAGGACAAGGTGACTAGGCAATCATCGCATTATCCTGTAGAGCGATAATCTGCATTGTAACAACATCCACAGGTGATTCACAGGTATGTAGAAAAGTGCTGTCCAGATGGCAAGTGGGAAGGCAGTGCTGTCCACCACGCCACTCCCCACCTCTGCCCTGGCTTCCAGCGTAGATGGTGCTGCCTCCAAGCAGACTGGAAAGTAATGGAAATGGGGAAGTCAACCCAAGAGAAAGAGAGAGAGAGAGAGAGTGTGTGTGTGTGTGTATGTTTGTGCGTGTGTGCATGCACACACGCATGCTGCAGGCTGAGGACGGCCTGCAGGGAGTCAGAGAGAACAGGGTGAGGGTCCTAGCCTGGGAACTACACTGACATTGGCCACAGTGCAGTAACTGGCCAGAGGGCCGCTCGGGATGTGAAGGGCAGGATTCACACGAGTTTGGGGCTGGAGATGACTTCAGGACATCCCAGTGGTATGCACTCAGGACAGCTTGAAATAAAGGAGTGAGTGCCGGGACACATGGCTGCTTAAAGTATATGCTTCAGGAAGCCGGTTGACAATTGTATCAAGGCCTCAAATGCCCGTACCCTTTGACCCACAATTCCATTTTTAGGATTATACCCTAAAGAAATCAACCTTTTTGCACTCCTGATTATATGCAAGGTTTTACATTGCTGCAATAAACAACCTAAAATTTTAATAATAAAGAACCGGGTAAAACATGGTACATTCATACAAGGGACTATTATGTATAAGTTAGATTTCCTAAGAACTATCAATGATAAAAGAAAAATGTTTAAGACATATTAGAAAGGGGAGGATAAAATTAACATGGAATAATAAATTTTTTAACATCAATATCACATAGAAAAGAATGCCAGGAAATTAGACCAAATAGTAGTGCCAATACTAGTTATCTTTAGGCTCTGACACTTTGATTTTTATTTTATGTAACTTTTCTGTACTTTTCAGGATTTCTGGGCAACCCCTCCCCAGCCAGCATAGCTGAGGCCAGAGGCTATTTAGGTGGGGGGAGGGAGGTTAGGTGGGGATTGCTGACAAAACCCTTCTGTATATTTGAACGGCACTATTCCTAGAGCTCTCCTCAAAGATCTCTACCGTGTTCAGCTGCAAGGCCAGGGCAGACTGGCACTCCAGGAATGGGTTCTGGTTAGGACCTGGACTTCACTCTGGGCCTGACGGGAAGCCTCAGAGGGGTCTGAACCAGGGGTACCATGATCCTGCATGTGAGTGGCATAACTCTGGCTCCTGGGTATATGTCACTGCTGGGAGGCACCAGCACCCCAGGGGGCTCAGCCAGGAGGAGGCAGTAGCACTCTGGATGAGAAGTGATGGGGCTTCGGTCGGGGTGGGGGCTGGAGAGGTGGTGAACCATGGTTGAACATCGGCTGGGAGTGGAGCCGGCAGAACTTGAGGGTAGCTTCATTGTGGGTCACTGGAAAGGAAAGAATCTGGGGTGAGGCCAAGGACATCAGCCTGAATGTCTGAGTGCAGTTGACATCACTGGCCAGGGTGGGAAACAGGGAAAGGCTGTTAGTAAGGGTGAGAAATTAGGCGTGTGTGGTAGGTCTCACACAGGTATCTCAGCTTTCCGTGGTGAAGCCCAGTGGGCACTGGGATGAGTGAATCAATCTGAAGTTCAGGAGAGAGGTCTGGGGGGGAGTTAGACACCTGGAAATGCTCAGCACATCAGTGGTGTGTGCAAGCAAGCATGGGGCTCGGTAAGATCTCTGGAGAGAAGCCCAGTAGACAGAAGAGGCTGGAAGGTGGATGAGGGGGAATACCCAGCCCGGGAGAAAGAGCAGCCCACAGGGAAGGGAAGCCAGGAGCCCGCGGTCTCCTGAAAGCCAAGTGGAGAGAGTTTATCATGACTGCCGCAGAGTAAGAGGCTCAGAGTCCTTCACTGTGTTTCGTGGTGGGGAGGTCGTTGGCATCCTCGATGAAGTTTCAGTGGAAGGCAGGGGATGAAGGCCTGACAGTGTCTCTGAATCTGAAGAGCGAGCTGAAACTCTCGACGGGTTTCCTGACCACCGAGGGAGAATAAGAGAGGCAGCGAACATCTGCACACAGGAAGGCAACAGTTCCGGGAGCACAGGTTTCCAGATCTTCGGTGGCCATGTCATCTCAAGTCTTGTGACCCCCAGGTCATTCTCCAGCCAGTTTGGACAGAAGCATACACTTCAGCTCCAACTTGCAGCCATCTGTCTCTGCCACATCACAGTCCATCACCACAATGACCGCCCTTCCTTTCTAATTAGAAGCAATAATGAAGCCCACCCGTCCTCCACCTAGAACCCTCCTTCCTGGGTCTGCTTTCAGGTGAAGGACAGACAGGACTGTGGGGACTGTTGCAATAGATGATGTCGCTTTGGAGACACCTCATCCCCTATACACAGGGACTAATGGGACCCCCAGAGGCCCAGCATGACAGCCACTCCTTACTTCACCTGTTGTCTAACAAAGTCTTGTGGTGTGAAGACTCGTGCCATAGTGAGAGCATCAGTAGGTCACTTAACAAGATAGCCAAAGTAACTGAACTACCATGTACAGGAAGACTGCTAGGAAATACACTTTCTAAGTCTGCACTTCAGAGCACTTCTCCCCTGCGCCTGTGGACTCAGAGCTTCCTCTTCCTCTCGCCGGCAGTCACTCTCCACTTGGCTAGCGGGAGGATCATAGGTTCTTCGGAGCATGGCGGCAGGTGCATGTAAGGGGGAAGTAGGCATCAGGGCTTTGTGGGGGCCAGCTTCCTGCCGGGGCTTCTCGTCCCCAGGTGCTCCCCAGGGGCAGGCTGGCTGCTTTCCATGCTGCTGCCACCAAGCTGCCCACCAGAGTTTCCATGCTTTCTGGCCTACTAAGAATCGGAACAGTCTTGCCACTTTCAGAACTCTCTGGAATCTAAAATAAGCAATGTGACCTTTTTGATGTTTTTCTGAAGAGTTTTTGTTGCAAGCAGCAAAAGGTCAACAGTTCAAAGTTCTTTCCTTAAAAAATGCCCATGTTACAATGCTCAGTGGGGAGAAAACAATCAGAGCACAAGAAACTTGTTTAATCTCCATTCTTGTTAGAAACAGGCAGACTGGAAAGAAAGTACTGTAGCATTAGCCACGATTGTCTCTGAGTTATAAGTGATGACTTTTCCTTATTTTTCTTGATTCTCTGAACTTTTTACAGGATGCCCCAATTATTTTTATAACTAAAAATAAGTAAATATAAAGATTGCTTCCAAAGTTCAATACCTTTGTCTACTTTTACAATCTGCCTTGGCAAGTGGGTACCCAGAAGGCTGCTCTCTGCAGCTTTGGTGCCGTCGTGCACGGTCAGACGTGGGGTGGCCTGGGCGTTGGACACAGGTCAGGGTGGGACTGGTGGAAAGACAAGAGCTGGAGGGGCCGCCGTGGCCTATGGGCAAATGCTGCCCAGGACGGCCACACCACTCTTCCTCTCTCGTTCCCGACACGTGGCAGGGCACCCACCTCTGGTAGAGAAGACAGTCCAGGGGCCCTCATCCGCCAGGGACAGTGGTTTCAGGACTAACGTGCGTTTCCTCTCTTGAGCCCCAGGAGCCCCGTGAGGTGGGCAAGAAGGGCGCCCTGCTGCTCAGTTGTGAGGGAACTGATGTCAGACGGGACCACGCTGCTAGTAAATTCCATAGCGGGGACCTGGAGCTCTGAACTCTTGTTTTCTTACACCAGTCAGCGACAACTTCCAAATATTTTAAAACCATAAAAGCGATGTAGAAAGGAAACTTTATATAGAAAATTGTATGCAGATATGAAAAACATAAAATCGAACTGGGTGGCGGAGGTCTGTGCTGGACAGGCCAAGGAGACGCTAGGTCATGGGTCCTCAGCATGACTCGGAGGCCAACAGGCCTCCTGGGGAACTGGAGTGACGGAGTGTGGCGAGTGGGCTGGGGAGGCGGCGGTGTCGGTGACAGCCGCTCGGTGGGGACCAGGGCTGGAAGCATACATGTCGATGGGACTCGAGAGCTGTGGGGACTTCTGAAATGTTCATGTTCTCCATTGTGGTCGTGGTTCTGTTTTGGATGAAAAGTCACAGAGTGAAGCCAGTCGGCTCTGGATGACTCGCCACTATTTCGGCCAGCAGTAGTCCTGTGGTCGTGGGAGAGACAGTTTACAGGTATGAAGAGCTTGTCAGCTGCTGCAGGCAGCCTGTGCTCACTGGCTGCCCCTCTCCTGAATTTTGGACCCCTTGGCTATTTACATCTCTCTACCGTTGCCTTGACTTTCAGAGCAGTGATATGCATATTTGTTTGTTATATACATATTTGTGTGTGTAAATATATATACATACATACATTGCATATACACAAATGCCACCATGTATAAATCCCAGAATCTTGGAGCTAAATGGTAATTTAAAGATTAGTCTAATCCTCTGATTTTTAGGTGAACAGTTAAGATTCAGGAACAATAAATAATGTGGCCATGCATTTGTGCAGAAGGCTTCTTGGTTCATTTACGATCTAAAGGACTAATCTGAACCATGCTACCATGTTTCATTCCAAGCAGGATGACAGGGTCCACCTTCCTTTTGAGAAAAGAAAAGGAGGCACTAGACTCAATAATAAAGTTGACTTTTATGTTTCTATGGTTACCGTCTGTCAGATGGCATGAGCTTCTAATTCTTGGGAAGTGTCATCTTTTGCAGAAACAGTTTACCCAGGCTGTGACATTATAATTTTTAGTAGTAAAAAAACCCCTTACTAACCATCTCATAATTCCTTTTTCATAAAACCTTGCTCAATTATTATGAAACAAAATAATCTTCTCCTTGTGTATAGAATGGGCAGTTGAAAGTGACGGGGTTCTGCCTCCCTGTGTCCGTTGGTGAGTCCGTCAGTTGTGTCAGCTGCCCGGAAGACACAACTCGGAGAACAAGGTCTGTGTTTTGAATAGTTTACGCTTATTGCTGCTATTCAGTGGTGGCAACAAAGCTTTTCATGGTTACAAACACAATGTAAACTTGTTCTAATAAATATATGCAGCTCAACTAAGTGAATAGTGAGAACTCCTGATTGTTTGGCTGGTGGAGACAAGGGGGAAGGTAAGGAGAAGTCTTCTCTGGTAACAAATCTGCCAACCCCAAGATGTGAATTGCCTGCCAGACAGGCCCAGAAGCCCTGCAGGGAAATTCACTAAGCTTCTAATGGCCATTCTAGGTTTATCACAGGAAAGCATAAATGACGGCCAGCAGGGGCGCCCTGTTCTAGTACTATACACTCCTTGATCCAGCAGAGCCTAAAGGTGCATCCTTGACTATACACACTGCCCTATGACTCAGTGGTCTGTGATTGGCTGCAGCAGAGTTCTGTCTCTTGCACATTCAGTGAGATTCTTGTTTGGACACGAATCATCCAATGTGCTTCAGTACCACCACGGGAATGGCACTTTGGGAACACCCCACATTAAATCTGTAACACTGTTCTCTAGCATGTGGAGTTGAATAAAGCCCATGTCCATGCATACCCATCTACAAAATAACAGAAAAGTATGGAGAGGCCATATGTGACATCCTGTCCATGTATAAAGTGAACACAGTGAAACCACAGAGGGAATCACTGCTGATCTGCAGAGGAATGGATATCCCCTGCTCCCCAGGCACTCCGTCTGAGGGGAGCAAGGGAGAGTAATGATGGTGAGCTGAGGGATTTAGACCATGTGGGAAGGGTGGGCGGGTTTGGAGAGATGTGGAGTATGCTTATGTGTGATGTGTCTTTGTCTCAAAAACACCATATTTTTTCCTGCCTCTGACCGTTGCTCTTGTCTCCTAGGGGGTCACCCCTTTCCTTTCCACCTTGAACCCCTGCCAAAGCTTTAACATATAGGTTTTCTGTAAGCTCTCCTGGGCTATCCCAATCTAATTGACCCCTCATCACTTTTTTCAGCCAGTTTGTTGGGTAGTCTGTCCAAATGGCTTCTGAGAAGGCAGAAAAATGACATTCCTGTCATGTAAGGGCGTCCACCCCACAGTACCCAGGATGGAGGAGAGTTCTCTGTACCAATGGATTAGTTCATCTGGGCGATGCTTATTGGACGTCTGTACTGCCTTGTGTCCGGCATTGCTCTCGTGTTGCAGGTGATGAGTAGAAGAGAAGAGTAGCACCCCCTTGGAGCACAGAGCCAGGCTGGGAATACAGACAGGAACAAGGAGTCACACTGCAGGGGAGAGAACACCGGAATGGCAGACATGTGCAGACTTTGACAGTAAATAGGAGCGGCTCTCAGTCCAACTCAGACTGACTGGGGCAAGTTCCCAGGGCAGGGAATACATCAATGGAATCTTGAACAATTAGGCATTCTATATAGATGTTCATTGAACATGTAAAGTGCATTGAGAAAATCTTATCAGGCCCAAATATGCACATACCTGGATCTCAGCTTCTATCCTACGAGATTATATTAAGCCCTCAGAAACATGGTCCCCGTTCTCCTGCGGATCTGAGTAGTCCCGGGCCGGTGTCAGGGCCCAGGATGACACTGTTCCAGGGAGGGGTGTGAGGAGGGCCCACAGGGTGTCAGAGCTCTGAGTTCTATGGAATGCATCTCAGTATACTGATTATTTAAAGGACTTTGTTTTAAAGAGTGTATAAATGATACATGATGCTTGGGGCTCGGGATGAGAAAGAAGACACCCACCTACATCCTACCGTCCAGGGACAACCCCCTGTAACATTTTGTTTTATATCCTTCAGCCTTTTCTCCCAAACACATATTTTTTTTCCTTTCAAATATGGGACCCTATACCCTATACATCCTGGACTGCAGCCTGCCTTTTGCAGTTAATATATTGTAACCATACTGAGCATTTGTTGGAGGATAAGGTTTGTAATGAAGTTAATTCAAGTGCCTCATCATTCGAAACACCTATGGTTAGCTTTGTGAGTCCAACTTCAGGAAGCGATAAACAGATACAGTGAATCATTTTTCAAACTTCTTATTCTTATAGGCAGTATTGGTGATAGGGTTATCAGTGGTTAACAGGCAAAGGGGTGAATGAAGAACTCCACCTCGAAGTGATATTTATAAGAATACTTTCAAATTCGCTATGAAATTATACATATTACTAATGACTGGTTTTATTTACCAAACATTTTTCTGGGAAAACCAGCTGGTTTTAAATTAGAGGGTATCAAAGTCTGAAGTTTGCCTGCACTTCTGCTATGATGTCACTTGAATTTCCAGTTTCTAACTTAGTTGATATTTTACTAATGACTTACTTATTTAGGCTTTAAAACTATTCTATGCAAATACCTTATGGAATGCTTTTTTTTAAAGCTCTATTTATTTATTTTTACTAAGCCGAAAAACACACTTCACGTCTGGGAGCAACCAAAGAATGGATAAGCTTTCCTGTGAATACTCCTGATTGAGTTTCACATTTTTGAGTGGTGACTCTGGGCCTGAGATCCCTCAGGTGAGACAGGGCCTCTGCCCTTGAGGTCACAGGACTGACAAAGGGGCAGAGCTTTGGCACAGCGCAGAAACGCACTGTTCAGAGGTACCTTCCAAAGGAGGTCACTGGCGTGAGGGGAGTCTTGAGGGACAAGGTAGAGTTGGACAGGTAAGAAGCCTGGGAGCAACACGCCAGGCAGGACGAGAGAAGGAAAAGGCCTGTCTGACAGCGTTGGCCACAGGCTGCGCAGCATCGCCAAGCGGGTGCAGCGTCGTGGGGCCTGCAGGAGTCCGGTGGGGCTGGCAAGGATCGGGTGGGACGTGGGGCTTCCCACTGCGGGGCAGTCAGCCAGGAGACTGTCCTGGCGCTGGTCTTCAGGCACTTGGGGACACAAGGCTGAAGACCTTGCTTGAAGCTGGACGGAAAGATTCCGGAGTCTCTGCAGCCCGGGTCTCAGTCATCCCGGGGGGTGGAGCAGGAGAGGAGGAGCAGGGCAGAGTCCACGCGAGGTGAGGAGGTGAAGGGTCACAGATGGTGACACTAAAAACATGTGGACGAGCAAGAAAGAAGATAACAGCGAGAGGAGACGGGGGTACGAGGCATGCCAGCAAGGCTGAGACGCAGTCATGTGTACAAGCGGAGCCATCAGAGAGGGAGGGTCTGGATGGGTGGGAGAGCGCGACGTACCACGACAGTGAGAAGAACACTGGTGACGAGGTGTCCTGCCTCGGGTCCAACTGTCCTCTCCGCCGTGCCTTGCAGGAAGATGGCAAAGAAGAGCAAGCCAGAGGCGGATTGTAAGTGCAGAGCTCAGAGAATAGTTCTGATGGGCTCATTTTCCTCAATGGAGTGGGCTGTCTTCTGAGAACAGGGGTCAGGGGTAAGTTAGAAGCTTTGCTGAACACAGTAAATACTGCTGACCTGGGGATAAAGGCAAGGACAGCTTATCCCAGCACAGTCCCTGGCACATTGTAGGTGTTCGGTTAATACTGAATTAAAAAACAATGTCAAAAGATGGTGGAATAGCCCAACTGAGGCTGGCAGGCATGGGTTTGTCTTGACACTAGGTGTGTGTGGTTTTTCTTCAGTGTCCAGTCTCGGAGATATGTGTGTGTTAAAGTGGAAAGGTGGACACGATCCCAGTGTTGGTCTTTCCCGGGCAGTTGCAAAGCTGAAGGATGGAAGGCAGTGAAGGCTATTGTTGAAAGGGTGGTTAGTGGGGGAGCCAGGCAGGATCTGGTACACTACTTGGGAGAGGAGGGCTCAGGGGAGCGAGGGAACGGAGGTAGCCAGGCTTCGGAAGGTGGGACTGCAACTTTTATTGTGTCCATGACATAGACCGTAAATACACATTTCCTCATTCTTTAAGTGATATTTGCATATTGTTAATTTTAAGTTTTTGTAACAATGAAATAAGCAGCAGCCTGAACTTCCAACAACAACAACGTGTAAGTTCAAGTTAAGCTTGTAATGAAAGAAAACCATATGAGATGTCCCTGGGAGCTGGGAACGGTGTCACTTTTGACTCGGGTAGACGTGGCTGGGAGCAGCCTCAATGTCCGGCACTCTGCTAAGAATCAGGCCTTGTTATTTCTGCCTTCCGAGAACAGAGGACTGTGCTGAGTGCATTCTGTAGCCACGCTATGTACTCGCCCACTGAGAAAAGCCTCTGTCCAGCGAGGACCTCCTCTGTGCTGGCCACTGTGTGGGCCACCACGTCTGTGCTGAGGGCCATGAGTAACTAGGGGGCAGGGGAGAGGAGAGACTGCCTGCCCATCAGGCTGGTTTTGGGTTTGGTTTAGGAGGAAAGGTAGACATGTCTTTTAAATAAAAACAGAGTGTGCGATCAAGTGACCACGGGAGTGGCAGAGAATAATAAATAAGAAAATGGTATTGTGGTGAAGGACTCAAGTATACCAGGGCTCAGGTCGTCTAGAAAGCCCTGATGGAATTGATGACATTTTCAATGGTGGACAGAAAAAGGATGGGAGGCTCAAAAGGCACCGAGTGTGCCCTGAGTGAGTTATCCATTGCCATGCCAACTCCTGTACTTGGACCACATTCAAGGCTGACCTGAGAAACGCATAGAGGCCTGAAACTTAGCTCTGCGATAAAGCTTTCCATTTTAACAAAGTGAATAGAAATAAGCATTTTAAATATTTTAACCAAAAGAATAAATCAATCTCTCCATGACTAGATCAAATGGCTTAATTTCAGACATATGGGAAATTTTAACTCTCTATTCTAAAGGCTTAGGCCCAATTCTTGGAGAAACCCATTAAAGTCATGAAGTAATGAAGCACTTGAACAATAAACCTTTGTTTTGTAGAGAATACAGTGAATGCTTGGAGATGCATCATCATTTCTGGGCTTTTGGGTTGTTACAAACACCAGCATCTCTGCCTGAGAGTTGCAAGTTCTGTGGTTTGTGACTGACTTCAGGATAGGGTGGATAGGAATTTTTAGGGTGTTATCCTTCCAAGAAGAGTTTGGAGAAAAGAATTTTTTTGATGCAGAAACATAAAATTACCCAAGTTTTAAAGATGTGGAGCGACTTTTCTCCTGGAAAATTAATTCCTTCTCAATCTTGTTTAATTTGAACATTCAGTAAAGCTTGTCATTGGGGACCAGATGGACTCCTACCCTGAAAGGGCTTGTAACAGAATACTCTGAATCCCACACAATTATTTTATATTATTTTGCTAAGTTTACCCCAATACATTTCATTTAGTTTCCTGGAGAGCGAGTCAATTGCCGCTTTCATGCCTTTTTAAAAATTCTGTTTGGGGGAGTTGCAGAGACTTATGTGCTGCAAATTTTGCCTTTAATAATGACATTGAAATGTTTTCAATGCCCTGAAGCACTTGAATAGGAATTTTAGGAGTCTTGTAATTAAAATTAAAAAACAAAACAAAACAGAAAAGCTGTGAACAGACATTTTTGAAGAATCAGAGTTCTGTTGTTTTTTCCTTTGGAATTTGTGGATCAACTATAGGCAATTTGTAGTTCAAAAGAATTGGGAAACGTGTCTGTGTAGGTCTAATTTTGTCCTTTTTAATGTTTCTAACCTCAGTTGTCTTTACTTGTTGGACCGACCTCTCAGCTTCTCTGGAGCTACATTTTAAAAAATTCCTTTTATGGGTTCGAACATGTTAGTCATTATCGTATCCATTTCCAATGAATTATGAATATAGTATTTTTGGATTTGCTTGGTTTCTAGACTTGGGGTTTTTGAGATACACAACTGATTTAACAGCTTCACAGGGCACATAAGTAAACGTAGCCCCTTTAAATGCTCATGTCAATTAGAAGCTACATCCTGAAGCAGGTATGTTTTAAAAACGTCAAGCGCACCATAAAGTGAGGAAAGTTGGTAGGTTCACGGCCATTCGGCAAGCACCCATGCAGCAGTTCAGTGCGTGAGGGCCCTGGTTCCTCGCTCCGTACAGCACTCGTAATGGATGTGGGTCATGTGCTCGGGAGTTAGTGATTTACAGAAGACAGGGCTGCGGGCTTTCCTACTGTACACTGAAAATAATATTATCTCTATTGGCTGTTAGCAGAGGGCATTCTTAAGTTGGAGGGAATGAAACAATTATGATCTTTCACGGTTGTGTTATCATTTGTAGATAAGTTAATGGCTTCCTGTGCAAATAACCGTGGATCAGCACACCTGAGATTGGAGTTCTCTTTAAAGTCAAAAAAATTTTCAAAGCCATGTATCTATACATAGGAATCCCTCTTCAAGGGCATTGATTGAACTTCAAAGTGTTAACGCTCATGAAAAGAAGCCCTATTTAAAATTTTTATAGGAGTGACAATGTCAGTGTTAAACAGCCAGATCATGGTATAGCATTCATTACTTTTTAAAAAAAGTTAGTGTAATGTGTAGCATGTATACAATGTCACACATCACATATTATAGCATGTATGTAATATCACATGCTTTATATTATATGGTCTATTATTTATTATATATTATATTATAGAGTATGTATTATACAATATAGACATATTAGTTATTATACATATTACCTATTATACATATTACTTATTAAATACAGTTATATGTTGTGTTATATACAATGTATTATATGTGATGCACATTATATAACAGACAATTTGTACTGTGTATGAACAGTCACACAAACAGAAGGAAGCAGTGTGTCTGTGAGCAGCTGTCACGTGGGGGGACTGGGGTGACTCTGCTCTCCCCGGTGTGGCACCGAATGGCCAGCATGTGATTAACTTGGCTCAGCCGTCCTGAGTTCGGGTTCACTGAGGACTTCCGCCTGTCCTTTCCTGGGACCATCCGTTCTTCACAAGAGTACAGACATTGCCCCTAGACCAAGGGAACAGACCTTCCTGTCCTCGATCTTGTTGATACTCTCGCTTTCAAATCAGAGTTGAGATAAAAATCTCTTGCTTAGTCAACACTCTATGTCTGGAGCCTTAGGTGTTTCTCATTTTGAAACCTTCTCTTTGTTAGATGTTAGATGCCTCACAACTAAGAGTTGACCGACTCGACTCTACAGGGATGTATTGTTTTAAAACTCCAAACTGTTTGGAAGGGGATGAAATCAGATACAAAACCTTGTTCCTCCAGTGGAGCCAGTCCTGACAGGCACTGTGCTCGTGTGGACTGTCACCACGTTGCTCTTCCCCGAAGCATCTGCGGGGCCTCTGCTCTGCACGGCAAGAACACTGGCACCCTTCTTCCACCTCTTGTCCCTGTGACCAGTCCCGGTTTCCCCAGGACTTTCCCAGTCTTAGCACTGAAAGTCCCACATCTGGGAACCCCCGAGGCCTCAGGAGCCCTGGCCCCTACCTATAACCTCCCCATGTGTTAGACTCTGGTTTGTGCAGTATCGTGCCTTAATACTTTTGTTATACTTATTGTTACTGAGTAACTACAAATGTTTGTTTTGTCTGGAGACTATTTCTAAAAATCAAAAGCCACTCTGCCAACATTATTCACTGTGCAGCCATGGAGTAGAATTAGATCCATAGAGAAAGAAATTCCATCCTGGATCACTGAATTTTGCTGCTTTACGGAGATTTTCCCAATGGTTTCATTTCCTGATAGACGCTCTTCTACTTTTGCTTTATCTTCAGCTTCTACCGTCTTTTCGTTCCATGTTGTTCCCTTCCTTAAGTTCCTGCTTTCACTTAGCAGCCCCGTCCCTTGGAGTAACTTGTGTACATAAGATGCATGCACGGATGGTGAGCTCTGTCACATGCTTGAAATGTCCGCTTTGACCTTCACACTTGATTGGTAATGTCAGTCTGGATCCGCAGTGATGGTTCTCTGACACCTGCAGACGAGTGCAGTCGATCAGTCTGGTGCTGGGCTGACTCTTACATGTAGGTGATTGTGCGGGCACGTGTGTGTGTGTGCATGAGCACGCGCCCACATGCATGCCTGTCTCTCTACCTGTCCACCTCTTTAAAGCTTTCAGGGATTTTTGCTTTATCTTTAGTTCTACTACTTCATGGATGATTTTTTTTTTTTTTTTACTAATTCCCTCCCCCCTTTTTTTTGGCCTATTGGCCTGAAATCTCCACTAGTTCAGGATATTTCCTCCTCACTAATATTTACTCTCTTTACCTAGAACTCCGGTAGGTGATTTTTGGATCCTTGGGAATTGATTTTCTACATCTTTCATCTTTTCCTTCTCTTTGTTTATTTGCTGTATGTACTGGAGATTTTCTTGGCTTAAATTTTGAAGCCCACTGAATGAGTCTTTAGCCATATAAATTCTATTATTTAGCCCATTGACTTTCCTGGTTTGGAACCAATTTGTTTAATAATCTGAGAACTTTACTGTTCGTGATCTTTTTTCCATGGAAGGATTGTGACTATCTATGGCTGTTATTTCAGACCTTAAGAAAGTATCGTTCTTGACGATGATGATCTTGACAGATGATCTTCTTGGATGGCTTAGAATTTTTCTTTTCCAAGATTCAACACTTCTTTAATATTTAAGTAGAATGTATTATTGCCATTTTCCACTCAAACCCCAGCTCCAGCTGAGTTACCTATCTTGGTTCCTTGGAAGAACTTAGCCTTGTCTACCTTCTTGTGCTCTCCCGCTGATTCTGTGTGTCTTCCCTTCTCTCTCCCAACCCTCCCTTGACCCCCACCCCCCGCCGCCGCCACCCTGTCCCTGTACACCCTGCTCACACAGAAGGTTCCGGGAGACCTCTTCAGCTCAAAGCAGTCTCCCCTTTATCTTAACATTTATTGACCCTTGCTTGCCCCTTGTCATTGCCCCTCCCTCTCTCTCACCAAGGGCTGCCACAGCTGCAGTAGGATGGAGGCACATAAAGAGTGTCAAGAGGACAAGGAAATTCCTAGTCATGGGAGGGAGAAGATGGGGAGGCCAAGTGACCAGGTAGAGGCTACCCCACCCAGGTGCCCTGAGTATAAAAATGGCTTATCAGTGGTTAGGGGCTTACATTTCTGTCTCTTACCTGAAAACTTAATTGTACTGAAACTTAATTTTTCAAATTATTTCCCAAAATTCTCCTAAGTAGCAATTAGTCAATAGATGGCCCAAATAGAAACTGTTAAAATTCTCTTTATGTAGCAGGGGACAGAATTATATAACCTGGATACATTCTTGAGATTTCTTTGTGGTTTGGCTTCAGTAAATTACTACTTTACATAGAGCTTTTAAAATATATTTAGACTTAAGTTTAAAGAGTGAGAACCACTTGTGTAAACATCATTGAATACCATTCTTTTAATGAATGGGGTGATGTTATTTATATTCTTTCTTCACTTCCTCTGGAAAGCCCATTTCTTTTGAGAAAGCTTTAACCTATATTGTACTCCCCTTGAAAAGTGAAAGGAATTTGCTTTAGTGTATTTCAACTCACCCACCAAATTCTCACTGTTGCTACCGAGAAGTGCTCAGACCAAATCTCTGCGACAGGTATGTTTAGGGGGTTAGAATACCTTTGTTTTATTTATGCTTTCATAGGGAAAATGCTTCTTTAAAAAAAACAATTTTGCGAGTTGGTATTTCAGTGAAGGAACCAATGACAGGGTTTTCTGGACTGGGCTGAGGAGTCTGGGTTCATCCAGACAGCAGTGGCGGGGAGGGGGGGTGGCCTTTGGAAGGACTGAGGCAAAGAAGTCACATGATCAACTTTGTCATGCAGATGACAGGATGGAAGTGCGATTGGAGGCAGACGGGAGGGGCGGTTGTCATATAATCTATCAGAAAGTAATGAAGCTATGGACTAAGTCAGTAAAAGTCGTTCCTGTCCAATTCTAAGTTTTTAGTCTGTATGACTTGTGCTGCCATTAAACTAATTTACTGGGTACTGTAGAATGACTTAACCCTTTCAGAGCTAGAGGGGACAGACGTTGGAGATTCTTAAGAAATCCTGTCATTTTATAAATGGCAAAACCTAAGGCCTGAAGAGAGGAAGTGATTCCTCCAAGTCCCATAACTCATTTCTAGCAGAGCTCAAGCTTGTACCCAAGTCTCCTGGTTCTAAAACCAGGGCTTTTCTTCTGACACCAACCACTCACCTGTCCTCTCTGCTCTCTGCTGAGCGCATGCCCAGGCCTATGTCCCACCTAAGGATCTGTCACCTGGTAGTTGATGACACAGAGTGTGATATTTGCAGGCTTACTGTTTTTCTCCCATCAGCCCATGCCTGCCTCTTCCAGATGACTCAACTGTAGCCTTCCCTAATCTTCCCCACCACACATTCCTGCCCACCACCTTCAGAAGGTGATCTTGCCAGTGACTTCCCAGAGAAAACAGAATCACCCAGGAACACACTAGCCTCTACTGGCCATTGAATCTATTCACCATTGTCTGCCTGCCCCTTGTTGTAGCAGCAAAAGTGCCCCAGCTCTACTTTACACCAGGTCCTGGGTCCTGGGTCCTGGGTCCAAGTCCTCCTGTCTCTTTCAGGGATACTCTTGATGATTTTCCATATTCCAGGGCTTTCAAACCCTTCTTCTCTGGAAGATCCTTCCTGTCAACATTCATATATCATCGGGACTATCCCATTTAAAGCTCCTCTCAGATACCTATCCAGTGAGCACATTGCATACAGTCATTCATAGAATAATTGTTTGTGAGCCGCCGCCATGTGCGGAGCATTGGGCACGCCAGCCGTGCCCGAAAGAAATGGAGCCACATGTGGGCTAATGGGGGACACAGATGCTAAATATCTGTGCTTGCTGCACATTAAGATTGCCAAGCGCAATTCTAATTTTATGGCAGGAGATGCAGAAAAGATGATCTGTGAAGTTCAGACTCCCTGAACTGTTTTTTTAAATGGCATTCACATTGAGTTTGAACCTTTGACATCAGGAAAATAAATGTGCAAGCACAACCCCACGGGCTAACGACACGTTTAATAAAAAGAAAAATTGTTTTCCCAAGGACAGATTTAAAATGACAAGGTTTCTTTGCCTCCCTCAGTTATCACCCTCCTATTTTCCTCGTGGGCGACATAATTCAATTTTAGCGTTTCCCCTCTTTTCAGAAGGAGAAGCAGACCACGTTAGCAAAACCCAAGATTTCCAGGAAGCAGCAGTTGCCCGATGGTGGGGCACATGCAGAAGAATAAATCACTGCTCCCTAAGAGCTGTAAAATGTTTTATTGGAAGTCTGCCCTCCGCATTCATGTTTTCTCTCCCCCTCCCCAAACCTGAAAGCTCATTGAAATAGCCTCAAGATGGATGTTAAATAAAAACCCTGTGATGGAGTTGGTAGTTTATTTCTTAAACACTGATATGTCAAAGCCTGTTTTTCTTGACTGATGTGGAAAGGTTGAAGAAAAAAAAAGGTCTTTCAGTGAAAGGAAATTACCTTTCTAAATATAACATTCTAAAGTGATGTAACAGTTTTTTCCATACGTTGCCTGAATAAAAGTAGTGTTTTTTACAGAAGCCTGCTTTTTTAAATTTTTTTTTAGAAGAGTGGTTTTAAAAAAAATCAGTACTTCACCATTAAATAAACAGGCAGTCATGAGTTGAGATTTCTAAAGCTATCTCCCAAAACGTTGGATTATTACATAACTCACAAAAGAAACATGGCATCTTCTGTTTCCCTTTACCAAAGTCTGTTGTACTTATGAGACATTCCAACTTCAAGAACCACAGCCCCTGAGTTCTGTTCGCCTTAGGAGTTTCACTTTACTAATTAACATTGTTCGCTTTTGCTGCTTGCTAACACATCTTAACTGCTTAATACTGTTAATCTAGGTTGAAAGAAGCTCTTGGACTTCAATCTACAAAAGGTGCTCCTTATAAAATTTTTCTGCTTAGAAATGTCTGTCCATTTCTGTGGCTTCCTACAATTTATTAAGTACAGAATTTGCTAAAAACCTTAATTTTCATAGTTACCTTTCTTCTCCTGATTTATATCTGGACTTGAGGGTCTTTGGAAGGTCTTACCTTACCCATAATATTCCCCACTGGTGTGTTACTAAGCCCCCAATTTCAATATTAAGCCCCCAATTTCAAGAACATAAAAGTTGTATTCTTTTTTTAAAAGCTATTATATTTATTTCTTCATTTTTAGAGAGGGGAAAGGAAGGTAGAAAGAGAAACATTAATCAGTTGCCTTGTAAGGCCCCAAGTGGGAACCTGGCCCACAACTCAGGCATATGCCACAACAGGGAATCAAACCAGCAACGTTTCAGTTCACAGGCTGGTGCTCAATCCATGAGCCACACCAGCCAGGAAGCAACTGTGTTCTTGTTATGCTTCCAGGTACACACTGCACCACTGTAGCTGCCCCTGGGCATTGTTGCTAGCTAACTCTGTGACACCCCTTCAACTCCCACCCCCATCCCACTGGCCACAGGTTCCCTAAGGGGAAGTACTCTGTCCTCGGCACTCCTGGGTCCTCCCCACCCATGCCGGGTACATTGTTTGGTATTCTGATGTTGGACGCATTCCAGGCATTTTGGGAGTGGCACGGGTTGCTTGAGTTATCGGGAAGAAGAGTCAGGAAGGTGTTGATAACTGTGTTATAGCACTTGTAACCCAGCTACTGTCTGTTCACTGGTCTGCCCCCCTTCCTTCAGAGCCTGCTGTCTTGGGCAGCGGTTGGGGTTTTTCTTCGTAATTCCAGTGCCTTTAACAGCACTTGAATGTACATCGTTCATTCAAAAAACACTCTCTCCTTCACTTTTTTGCCCAGGCATCTCCAACATTGAAAAATAAAGAAAAAGGGTATTGAAATTCCCAGTTCTATTTGGCCAGCTTTTCTTATTACGAGGCCCACTTTGCTTTTATGTTTGTTTTTAAGAACAAAAAAGAAAGGGACACACAGGGAAATATAAGGAGGGAGTCACCTACTGGAACTTCCAATATCCCTGACTAAGTATTAGAATTAACAATACTTTGTCAAGTAATTATGCCAACTGGTAGTAGCCTCTTAAAAAAATGAAGAGAGAAGGGCAGATTCTGAGGTCTAGACCTTCACCATCTGGGGTGCGGTGTCTGTGTTGTCCAGCGGCTTTGGGTTTCGCTTTTTAAAGGTTCACAGACAATTCGCTGTGAAATACAGCCCACATTTGGAAAGCATCCTAGATCGGCCTAACATATCTTAATAAGGTATAAAGAACTGCTGTCCATTCTGCCTAGTATTGGTCTGCGGACCTGTGGAACCCAGGAACAGATACAAACTAAGAACAGAGCTTGTCTTAAAAACTCAACTCGTTTCATAAATTTTATTTGTGTGCGGCCTGCAATCAGTGCCTGATGAAATGTGCAAACCCTGTTATAACATCAGGATTGAGTGGGTAGAACCTTCACTTTGGCAGATTTTTCCCAGTGTATCTATTAAAACGCCAATGGAAAAAATTCAGCTTATTAAAAATTGCTGATATACGTAGTTTTTCCAAGAACACATCCATTCATTTTGTAACATGAGATGCATTTTTCAGAGACACTGTGATTTACTCACTCTGTAACCCTGTGCCTGGCATAGTGCCTGGCACATATCAGGCATTCACTGTGTAATTTAATCAAATTATGGGTAAAACTAGTATTTTTACTGGAGAGGAAACCAATGAATACGAGCTATTGAAAGATTTGTACCACTTCTCCATAGTCTGTACTTCCAAATCCTAGCATTTGTTTTTTTTTTTTTTTAAGTGGTTGAAACCTACTGTTTTTCTTTGGCAACACAAGCTGGTCAATTAAAAATACCAAATTACAAATAGAAATTGACTTGACTTTGCAAGAAAAGCTGTAGAGTGTCTGTGTTTGGAGGTCTCTATGAGAATAGAAATGTGTGTCCCTACATAACAGGTCCTAAATACTTGTTGGATTAATAAATAAATACCAAGTCTGAGATATTTAAGTAATCACCTGTATGAATGGGAACATCTTGTGATTGTTTGACATTCTTATTCTAAAATGTTTGATAACTTAAATTCTGTCCGTCCACCCCAGCTGGCTCAACCAGTTTCTTGTGAACTTGGTAGGTTTTCTTGTTTATATCAGAACAGTTATGTATACTTGTAGCATACCAGCACCATGCTTCTAGGAAAGGACAAACACAGTCAGTAAATGTTTGGCAAGAAAGAACTAGGAAAAGAGAGTATTCTTTACACACTTATTTTTTGCAACTTTTCTTTATATTTCCAAATATAATACTTTTAAGTTAACAGCCTCTCTAGAAAAAGCAGGATACCTTTTTAAAAGGTATCTTCTCTAGTAATAAACAAAATTAAGGTTCTTAGAAATATATCTAATGAAAGACCTGTGAAACTTTTATATGGAAAATGGAATAACTAATTTTATTGAAAGATACTTTTAAAGACCTAAAAATGGAAAGGGGATAACGTATATTCATAGATAATTTCATTATTATAAACATGTCAATTCTTTCAAATATAGATCCAATGCAGTCCCAATCAAATTCTGACATGTGTTTGGTGGATCTTAGGCTGATTCTAAAATGATTACGGAACCAAAGATCCAGGAATAGCCAAAAGAATCCAGAAGAAGAAATAGGTAGGAGGATTTAGAGATGTTATTTTATGAGGTCTGTCCAGAAAAAGTCGAGCCATTGTTAATATAACAAGAATGGTTTGCATGACATTGATGTAACCAGGCAGCCACGGAGAGTGGACTGGAATGCGTATGCATAAGCAATGACGACTTCACTGTACTAGTCAATGGGGACAGTAGATGCTGTTGAGTGAGCATGTGCACTGTGTAGCCGTCACTTTCAAAATGACTGAGCGAGTAGAGCCACAAATCTGCATCAAAGTTTGCATTAAGCTTGAACATTCCTCCATGGAAGCCATTCAGATGATTCAGAAGGCCACAGCTATGGACAACTGGTGATTGGCAGCTTCATCACGACAATATGCCTGCTCATGCATCACTCCTCATGCAGAGTTTTTTGGTGAAACATCAAATCATCCAGGTGACTCAGACACCCTCCAAACTAGATTTGGCTTTTCCCAAAACTAAATCACCTTTGAAAGGGAAGAGATTTCAGACCATTGATGAGATTCAGGAAAATGCAAGGGGGCAGCTGATGGTGATTGGGAGAACTGTGTGAGATCCCAAGGTGCCTACACTGTCCTAGGTACAATGTTTCTTGTATCTTGTATCTTCTTCAATAAATGTCTCTATTTTTCATAATGCATGGCTGAACACCTTCTGGACACACCTTATACATTGTTATAAAGCTATAGGAATTTAGACAATGGGATTTTGGCAAAAATGTTATAGTATTAGGTTGGCCAAAATATGGAGCAAAATGAACTCTCATATTCTGTGGGTGGAGTTTTAAATTGGTGCAATTACTCTTGAAAAAAAGTTGCTTAGCCCAATAAAGCTCAACATGTGTGTGACAAACAAATCAGTAGTTCCAATTCAGGCAAATACAAGGTAGAAACCTTATATCAGTGCAATGTGCACCATTGCTTATAATGGGGGGTGGATAGAAATAGTCTAAAAGTTCAACAGTGGAGCATATGAACACTCATATCACAAAGTATCCAGTGAAATACTGTCCATTAGTGCAAACAATTGCACTACCTAGTTAGCAAAGCAATATGGAGGAATCTCACATGCTTAACACTGAGTGGATGAAAACAAGTCATATGAGAGCTTGTATGTCTAGTTTTTGGCTCAAAAGCATGCAGTATATTAGTGAGAGATTTCTCCATGTTGGCTCGTTTCAGGCCCCACATGTTTGCGGGAGGGCTGCAGCAGCTCTGGCCTCCAAATCCTCTCTTATGTGCTTCTAGTAGGAACAAGAAAGGGTGTGTTTCCCTGGTAGTTTTAATAAAATACTCCAAATTAGGTCTCATTGGCCCTGATTGGTCTGGCTTGAACCATGTGCCTATCCATGAGCCAATCAAAGTAATTAGAGGGGTGAAACATGATGAATGGCTTAGCCTAATTAATGCCATTCAAAGTAAATGGGCTGGGAGTAGGGAGAGGTGGAGGAAAATGCTAGTACAGTTGCCAGAAGGAAGGTAGATGGACATGGGCCTTCTAGAATAACAGGTGCTATTACTCTGCCTGCTTTCAGCAGCCAGTTTAAGAAAGTTTGTATTACGCTAGCAGTTGCTAATTGCTTATAGTCCAGGAAGGAAATGAGGCAGCTTAAGGAAGGAGAGGTGGAAGCCAGAATGTGGTTTCTGTGGCACAGTTACCTAGCATTCCCAAATCAGAATGAGGTGGCACCCAGCGTGGCAGGTATGGGGCAGAAGCAGGACTCCACTCCAAATACAGAGATTCCTTTTAGATTAACATGATCAAATTGCACGTCCCTTCAAAAATACTTTGTTATTATCTACTTGACCATCTCTTTTAGATCCTTATGGGGGGAATATTCAGAGATTTGCTGTGCCTTGGCAGTGTTACTATGAACTATGTTATAGTTTATACTGGTCTCAAGTCCTGTGATTTCTTGTAACTCCTTGTGTGGATTTCTACCTTTGCTTGGTTTTTTCTATGAATTTCATGTGTTTTACCTGAGAAATAAAGATAACAAAGTCTGTGTGCTTAGAAACAAATCTTCAGGGCTCCTGCATTTCAGATAATTGACATTTTAGGTAAGATAGTTATACTTTGGGTTTTTTTTCTTAGTTCTTATCATAAGAAGTGGGTTTTTAAAAATCAGACATTCTTTGTCGAAATATCACCTAATTCAGGCCATTAAAAGCTATGTTTATCCCATTCCTGGGTATGGTGGTCCTCCAAAGCTAACAGGCCTTTTATTTTGGTCCCTTTGGGCAATTCTTGGTAGCATTCATTTTGGAATGACTAGAATTGATCCCATAGTTATTGTTAGGGGCAGAAAGCTGTTAGTTTCTCTCTGCACTCTGTCATCTAACATTAAGAATAAGCTTATTTTAGATGGTGTAGTTAAAAGGATATGGTGACATATTGGATTTGTGTCTCCTTTTTACAGAACCAACCCTGACATTTCATTTATTTTTATTCTCAAAAGCACACTAGTTGTGTTTTGCCTATATAACTTATTTTAAACATTACCTTGCTTACACTCCAGACTATACATTTCGCATTGTTCTGTGGCCAAAAGCAATAAAATGTGACCGGTTTTGCCACGAGTCAGTGAGGTGCAGCCAGCATTTTCTTCTCACAAATATAACGTCAATGGGTATTTATAACATAGCCCCAACCTTCAGAGAGGATTTTTTTAACTTAAAATTCTATTTTTATTTAATGTCCTAAGTATAATGTGTTAGTGGATTTTGCATTTCAGGCCAGATAATCGATTTTTTTAATCCTATCCTGAATTTATAGAACAGCCTCTGGGGTCCTCAGCTACTCATCTATAAATAAGCATCACTGATTGTAAAAGCTCTCTTGCTGTTCTATTATTCCTATAATGGCAGTTCACTTTGTACAGCCCCAAAATACAAATTCATTGGTTCACCTCGTATTGAATTTCCTGATGCTTCCCTCCCCGCTTCTGGGGAAGGACATTTGTACTTTTCATCATGTCTCATGAGGAAAGCAGTATCCTAAAAATTTCCGTAAATGTTTTCTATATAATCCTTCATTATAAGCATAATTTTGTTGACTATGATCTACTTTTAGACTGTCTCCATTTTCATGTGTTTGTGACTGGACGCTGCTGCCACTGGACAAAAAGGCATTGCTTTTCCATGTTGTTTTCTCAGACCATCTCCCAGCACCTTTACTATTTCCAGTTGGGTATTTTTGAGAGATTTCTCTTGAGTTTTCTAGGTATTCAAACTTGTCACCTGCGGATGGTGGTAATTTGGTTGGTTCGTTTCCGCTCACTATTGCATTGTGAGCATCTTTTATTTTGTCCTGACTTTTTAATAAAAATGTCTGTTGGTTGTAAACCTTTTTTTAAAAAAAATCACAGTAAGTGATCTATTTCTAGGTGGCTGACAGGTTGTCAGATATTGGTACTGAGTTTATCGAGTGTCATTTTGGCGTCCTGGAAAATTTGAGTATGTGTTGCTCTCTTGTGACCTATTGCTAGAGTATAATAGATCTACTTATAGAATGTTTCTAGAGTAAGCCCAGTATTTATTGTTGTATGGCTGTTTTACTATACTAAAATTGAGTTTCCTGAGCTCTTCTATCTTACTTAAGTCAAACAAGCCTATTACATTTTTTTCTCTCTTTGTGTCTTATCACACATTTGGTTATCAGGCTTGGGATGACTTCATCAAACAAACTGGAAGCCTCTGTCATTCAGATCCTGAAAGCTCTTTATATAGTTGGGGATAATCTAATTCTTGAAGTAAACCACATTTATTCATTTTTAAGTTTTTATATTTTTGGTTCAGTTTTAATATTTAAATACCACCTTAGAAGACTCTTTCCATTGAGATGTCCAAATTTACTCACAAGGATATTTTTATATGGCACTCTTAATTTTTTAATCTGTCCCATATCTGTAATATATTCCTCTAGCAGTTCTGGTTTTGTGTTAGATTTTATGACTAGATTTGCCTGAAATCTGTCTACAGGGTATTTCATTGTGTAATTAACCAGCAACTGCTTTTTAAATATCCGAATACAAAACCACTGCTTTTATTTTTATTTCTGCCTTTTCTAGATTATAGTTAAGATTGTGTTTCAACTTTACTGAGCTTAGATATTTAGGTCATTTCTTTGTTCTCTCCAATGACAATAAAAAGAAGTAGCGTTGCAAATGAAACTCCATTCTTCACTCCCTGTATGCAAATGCAGCCAGCCCCCCCTGACTGTCTCCCCCCACTTATGCCTCTGGTTTTAATAACATGATCCAGGACTCAGTCTCAGACTGAGATGGGACTAGTTATGATAGTAAAGGTTTTAATTACATTTTTTTTCAGAAATTTTGAAAGTTCACACTCCATTGGGACTACGGTTAGAGTAACTCGCCTACTTTGTTCCTCCTTTCCTTGCTTTCGATGCTCCCCACCGACGCTACCACTATGTGACCGCTTTTTCACTCTTAACTTTTTATTCTGGTTATTCTTTTTATCCTCAGCAACTGGAATATTTTTGAGTAACGTTTTTCATGAAGATACCCAGCTGATAAATTTCTCGGCACATTTTTTTTTTTCTGTAAAAGCCTAAAAAAACATTGAAATATCTGTGGTTCCTTCCTTTTAAAAATAGTGACCAGAAAAACAGCAATCCCAAATGTTACCGGATGTAAGCATCACTGTCATGAACATCTATTCCCCTACCCAGCTACTTTGCAAAGATGTGAGATGAGAGGAATTATGGGATACAACCACAGAGAAGCACTCGGGCGTTGAGTAGCCATGGCCGTAGAAGGCTGTTCCCTTGCTGTGGAGGACTTGTGTTTGGGAAGCAGGGATACTATGGTTGCAACTGAGTGAAAGGGTCCATTTTCTTTCTCCTCCTCGGGGTTTTGTTCCTCCAGGTAGAGTAAATTCTTCTGACAAGTCAGTGAACTTAGTTATTAAGTGTTATTAAGCTCAAGTCTCTTTTGAACTTTCTGGGTATGTCAAGGGAAGGAAAAAGCCAAAGTAACTTTCTAATATGATACCCTATTATTTTTTTGTTTTTAAATAACTAATTGTTATGATTATTGCATTAGGCCTATTATAGACTAATAACATAGATGTGGTATTCTCCTTGGAAAATTATGGCCTTTTTGATTCCAATCTTCCATTTGCTACTTAAAGTGAGCCCTACTTCTCATCCATATGGAAAAGTAATACTTAAGTTTTTGCTTTTAATAACTTATTTTTTGTGTTTCCACTACAGGTGAAGACGGATATTAGGAGTCTCTGGGTGACCACACTGAAAAGGCTTCCTTCACCTATAAAAGTAAGCTGTTTTCATTTTCTTCCATTGAGTATGAACCACATTAAAAAATTTATATATTCAAAGTTTAGGTTTGTTAGGTATTTTTGTAAATATAAGTACACTATAGGCACAATTTTTCTTTTCACTAGTTTGTAAAAGAGTAACAAATATTCTAACTACAGGACGAATTATGAAAGAAAATGCCTACTTCAAAAAGGCACACATGAAGAACAAAAATGGAACCAGGAAGAGGAAATGATGGAGGACCCAGTGCGGGGTCATTTCTTCCTGTTGGCCTTCTAGTCTGTCTGTCTTTAGGTAGTATTTTAAATGCTTCTCATTGGCCAGAAAAGTTCCTCTGGTCCTTTTTTTACTTCTTCTTTTTTCTTCAAGATTTAAAATCTCAATCCAATTTTGTGGCAGTAGTATTTGAAAAGCCACAAAGAATGAGAAAAGACCAAGGACGGAAGAGAGTATGGCCCCCCTTTTTTAAGTCTAGGCAATTATTTTAGTCTCTTTTCCAAATACTTTAATTTTTCGTACTCTGACCACATGATAAGCTATTTGTCAAGACCGGGAATGCTAGCTGACACTGCTCAGTTACATGTTGGATGCTCACTAGGACGACAGGAATGGATGAAGGAACTCAGTCGGGTGGGTATGTGTTATCATTTGTCACTTACTAGTTTATCTTTTCAGTTTTGCATACAGGTCTTTTTGTTGAAACAAATGGTAAAATAAAAACAAAATGAAAGGCCTAAGTGTTACAGTGGATTAGAGCTTTGTTGCCTTCGACTAGCAAAATAATAATGCTTTACTGGGATCATGAATATTTGATACACTGCATTATTCTCCTTGAAGTACTCAGAGTTATTACAAAGACAAACAGCATTTTAGTGGTGTAAAGATGACTCTGCTTGTGTCAGAGGTCAGGGTTCACTGGTGTTTGGTTAACTGGTAAAACAATGATTTGCTCACTGAAGACCGTCATTACGGGCAAGAAAGTCCCAGGAGACCTTTTGCCTAACTCATGGCTACAGTGCTGCTTAGTGTAAACACTAAGAGTCTGTGGTTCAGAGTTGACTTAACATTAGGCACAGTGCCCAGGGTCTGGGATGCTTTTAGTGGCCATGAAAATGTTTTAATTATCATTTCTTTCAAAAGCAGGATAAAACGAATATAATAATAGTAAATATATCATAATGGACCTAGCCTGGATTATATTTTTCTTTATACCAGTGCAGTCATAAAATACAATTTTTAACTATTTTTTTGTGGAAGAAGGGGCCAAAGTGTGCAGAGCCCAAGAATGCCATCATCACTGGGCCACAGACGCACCGTACGTCTGTGACAGATTCAGTCACTTGAGCACTTATTTTTTTTTGGCAGGGGGGAGGGGGAGTAATCATTTTTTAAATAAGTGATTATCTTCTCTGTAAATGAGTGTATAGACTTGTCTGCTCATCAGCAAGATGCATAGTTCTGTCTACCAAGAAAGAAACGACATATTGTTAGGTTAGGTAGCTATGGTACATCATTATGTTTTCCCAGCATAAAATTAAAAATTTCTCCCTTGAGAGACCCAGCGATACTCTGTTCGCTGTGTAATAAATAGGCTACGGAAAGTAAGGGAAGGGATGTTGGGACAGGACTTGGGACTCTCTGGTCCCGTTTTTGCCTGAGGGACGTAGGTTCCATTGGGAGAGGGCCTCACCCCGCCTGCCCTCTGCTGCTGGAGTCCAGAATTCTATTTAGTTCTTTGGTGATTGCTAATCCGTATTCCTGTGTACACAACCTTTTCGATTACCACAGCTGATCTAGTTTAAACAAAACTATGGTTTCTGAAACCATGATCTAGTATGGGAGGAAATATTTCTGTGGGTCTTCACCTCTGCTGTGACCGTAGAAATTGCGCACGGAATATCTTCTGGAAATCACTTGTTGATTTAAAGTTAGTGTGTTGCATGCCTGAGGGACCACTTTTTCAAAATAGGTGCCCACTCAAGTATAAACTCCCTGAGAGCCGGGATCTCTGAATGTTTTGCTTGTTGCTGTATACCCTAGAAAAAGCCAGACATAGAAAAGAAGCTCAAATGTTTGCTGGAAGCATGAATGAGCTAATTTCCTCCTTTGGGAGTCAGGTCCCCGCCCTTCCCCACTCCTGTTAGTAACAGTGCAGACTGGGCACTGAAATGGCCTTGTCCCTAGTGCCTGGGAGGGGTAGCCCTGCGCTTGTCGGTCCCTATCCTGAGGCTCATGTTACCTTTCACAAAAACAGCAGCTGGGCTGGAAGGAACCTCTTTAGTCTTCCAGAACTAATTAAAACAACAACAAAAAAGGTAATCTAATGGCCTTCTCTATCTTAGTGGCTGCCCTGAGTTTCCCTCACCACGTCCTCATCTGAGGCAGTTCAAGGTACCCCAGGCTTTCTCTTTCCAGCACCCCTGGAGAAAAAGTACCCCTGTATTTATAAAACAATTCTTTATTTTAAATGTACATTGCTGCCCTGGCTGGTGTGGCTCAGTGGATTGAATGCTGGACTGTGAACCGAAGGGTCACTGGTTCAATTCCCAGTCAGGGTACATGCCTGGGTTGCAGGCCAGGTCCCCAGTAGGTCTGAAATTTAATAATCAATGTCACCCCAATAAGTTCATAAATATATATTTTTTAAAAATTAAATTGTTCCAAAATTGTTTGGGGTATATAAGTGAACTGCCAAACCTCTAGTTCTCAGGGTAGCAAGAGTCTGGAAAAGTCTACAGAAATATATATAGTACATCAATATAAAATAATAATCTACTAATCTGTTGCCCACCTCACTAGGGAAGCAAGCCAGCATATGCCACTGGTGCCACTTAATCAAATTGAGCTGGGAAAGCTAGAGAATTCTGGAGGGATGTGCCACTGAAGACCGGAGTCTGGGAGTGTGAACAGAAGGAATCAGCTGACTTCAAATTCTTTCTTTTTTAAATTCTTCTGACTTTAATTAGTAATACTTGATGAAGTAGTGT
Source organism: Tonatia bakeri (assembly GCA_004024845.1). Lineage (NCBI taxonomy): Eukaryota > Metazoa > Chordata > Mammalia > Chiroptera > Phyllostomidae > Tonatia > Tonatia bakeri. Next base: position 254,849 of record PVIA01001362.1, on the reverse strand, counting down.
TAATTTACAGAAACTCTTGAAAACTCAGAACTCATTTTGCATAGTTTGTTGACTAGAGGAAATGGAGTGCAGCTTTTTTTCTGTTGATATGACACGCATGTCTGTGAGAGAGAGCGTCAGCTTCAAGGCTTCCCTTTTGAAGTGTCGGCAAGAAACACGTGTGCATATGCGCCCATTCGGATATTCCTGATGTTCCCCGGCCTTGACTCGCAGTGCGCTCCCAGCCAGGCTTTCACCTGCCCCGACTCTTTGATGAAAGCACTCGGGGAGAAGCAGCTGCTGGAGGTACACAGCATAGAGCTGCCTGAGGAGAAGGGAGCTGGCTCAATGTTCCAGGGCATGCCCTGGGTGCTGGGGTGCTTGGGGTGTCCTCCTCTTGACTGTTCTTGCTCTCAGATGCCAAGCTCCATAGACTGCCAAGTGGGGAGACAGGGAAGCAGGGTGCTTTTAGTAAGATGCCAAAGATCACAAATGGAATGTTTTCCCCCTATATTTGCTGTGACTAAGCACTGCTCTCATGGTGCCTTGTGGCCCTACTGTGTGGACGGGCTCTTCTCCAGAGGGTAAGCGTCGCTGTAGTTCCTTGCATCCCTATCTGAGGACCTGTACTTCCTTTTTATGAGCAGTTGTGGGACGACTTCACATTGAACTCATTCCAGTTCATAGCTACTTCTCCATCACCTCAATAGGGTATAGTCTTGAAGCTGGTGCCTTTGTGGGACTGGGATATGGTGGCTTATTACCCCTAAGTCTTACAAACAATATGGAGAAGACACACCTGAGGAGAAATCGACACTGTGTCCTATAAATGACCTTGCCACTGTGTTCCCAGGGCCTTCTAAGTGCCTTACTTAGGGCGGAAGGCAGCTAATAGAAGAATAATCAGTGGCTGCAGCATAAATGATTCACATTGTAAATAAATAAGTTGCCGTATTGAGCTAGACATTGCTAATAATATAACCATCAGTACAATTCCTGGCACAGGCCCAGAGCACAAGGGCTGAGTGTGGTGTGCAATCTTTTCAAAAGCTGTTGAGATACTTTGCTTCAGTTTCTTCTGTTGCAAAATCCCCTGGTTGTTTTTTGACATGGTGGTGTCATGGAAAAAAATTTTAATGTATAATCAAAGGTAAAAACTATTAGAATAATTAAATATAGCAATCACAAAAATGGAGCACAGAATTATGGCATTCAGAAAGACGTACAGATTTGATACAAAGTATTGGGCACGTCTCCTCTCCTAAAAAAAAGAAAAACTTCTTGGGTAGAGAGGTGGAGTAAAAAAGAAAAAGGACTCATGGACATGGAAACAATGTGGTGATTGTGGGGAGAGAGGGTGGGTGGAGGTGAAAGAGGGTATAAGGGGGATAAATGGTAATGGGAAAAATATAATAAAAATAAACTATTTTAAAAAGAAAAAAAAAACTCCTATTAAAGGGGCCTGGAGCTTGGTTGCATGACAGTGTGAATGTACTTAATACTCCTGAGCTGCACTCAGAAATGGTTAAGATAGTAAATTGTACATTTTATGTATTTTACCACAATTTGAATAATTTTTAAAATATCACCTAGAAGTTTGCATACCTTAAGCTGGTATAGAAACTAGACACCCTTGGGAGGTGGGGGCATGGGGGCTGGAAGAAGACTTCCTCACTGTAGGTCCTTGGTTATAGCTGCTGGAGGGGCTGAGGGAGACCCAACCATTGTGAGAGAAAAGGGGCATCAACTGAAAGAGACATGTACTTGTTTTCTCACTAGGTGATGAGCTTTGGAATGAGGAACTAGTTCCCCTTCCTGGCATTGAGCATTAGGGAGTTCTCAAGACAATATGTCCTCAGTTCTGTGGAGTTATAGTGATAGATTTTGGTCAAAAAAAAAGGAGGAGCAGAGGGGTTCATGGTCAGATAGTTTTGGGATTTAAGCCAAGTTAGTAAGTTTCTTTTTCTGCAAAGCCTTTCCTGCATTGCCCTGAATGGTAGGTCTTCATCATGGAATGTGCTACTGGCAGGGTTTCCCAAACTTATCGAACCACAGATACCTCCTGCACTGTGCCCACCCCTGACAGCAGCCTGTCCTGCCTTTTTTAACCTATTACTATATGGTTCTATGGAAGTTTGCCACAGGCAGAGTTAAGGTCAAGTATGGGAAAGAGGAAGTGGCCAGCGCAAACACAGACATCAGTTATAAAAGTAATGTAAATGAGCTGAAGCCCTCTTGTGACCCGTCCCTGTAGAAGGACCCATGCTCTAGTTCCATGGGCTAACCCATAACCAGTCATGGGGCTGGCCCTCAAGTGTCCAAGTTAGGGAGTCTCCCACCTCTTGTCTCCCTGTAGATGACCTGTATATTCCCTGTAAAACCTGTGGGGCATCTTGAAGCACTGGCTTAACAAGGGATGACATTCTGTCATCTGCAGTTCTAATATGGAAGAAGTTTCTTTAGATCTCTTGTTATTTAAATGACCTCTGGTCTAATAACATTTGATAGATTCTGATGAACTCTTCATGTAACACGTTATTGGAAGACAAGTAGCATGGAATGACTTAGCATAAGCTTTTATTGATACAATGTTAAAAGTGACCTGTGTCAGGAAGACTGTTTTATTAATGAGTGCCTATTTCATGTAGAGCACTGCGTATAAAGCCCTTGACCTTGCGAGGGAAGCAAAGGCAAGAACACAAGGCTTCTGTCCTGTAGCAAAGATGATAAAGTGGTCAGAGGTAAAACACATCTACAAATAACATTTCTGCGAAGCAGTGTGTGATAAAAAGTGGTTATCAGAAATTTAGAGTACCAAAGGGGTTAGAAATGTGATTCAAAGCCATGTACTTCCCATGTAAATTGCTCATTTGTGAATGTTCTGTGTCTTTGAAAATAATGGCTGTTTTGTTGGTTGGGTACAATGTCATGAATTAGATCAAAATCATTTATTTGTTCAGATCATCAATATACTTAGTTAACTTCTCCACTGGACCTGTTGTTTTCTGAGAGAGCAGTTTTGGTGCTCTCATCGTGTTAGTAGATTTTCAGTATTTGCTTTTAGTTCTATCAGTTTTTCCTTTATGTGTTTCAAACTTATGCTTCAGATACATAAAGGCTAACAAATTATTCACTTGTTAGGTAATTGTTAAATGCTCATGTTTTAGAAACCACACAGACTATCATGTCCCCATGGAGGGGGAGATCACAGATTATTGAAGGTTTCGAGCTTTTAAATCTGCAGCTGATGAAGAACGTCAGGCAGGCTGCTGGGGGCTTGCCCAGAGACCATCTCATAGGTGCGGAAAGACCAGCACATAAAACGTCAAAAGAAACAGAAGCACTTAGAGATGATTCCAGATCTGCTTTCAGCAGCAGTGGGTAATGAATCCGGTGTCTGGAACAGATGATTAGTTGTAATAACTGAGAAACCTGTGGGAGCATTGGGCCAGATTCACCAAGCTCAAGAAGTCAGTAAAACAGAATTATCCACCTCGGCTTTAGGTGATCAAGGCCCATATCTACGCTGACTGAATGGAGCCCACCTCCCCTCCCCCACCCCCATGTCTTGAGCCCTTTCTTCTGTCTCATTCAGATCCCAACCGTTGCAATTTCAGTTGCATTTTTCAAAGTCTGCATACTTTTAGAAACCTGTGTTTTGTTATTGCCTTCCACTGTCATGCCTTTGCTGTGCCATAAGGAATGCCTGTTCTGGAGGCAGATGGCATTTGTGATAACGAGTTTTAGAGTTAAGTGGTGCATTAAAGCAATCATTGTGCTTTAAAATCAAAAGACATGGAGCTGCAATCAATCTCCGGTCCTGTATTAAGTAGACTATTTTCTTTTAATATTCTTTGTCTTAAAAAATGTCGGGTTCGGTTTCTTAAAATGTTGTAACTTCATATATATTCCTTTGATTTCTAAAGCATAGGCATTCAAAGAAAAACAGTTTAGCAATTTCACAAGGTCCTCATAAATGGAATAGTATAGCACCCAGGCTGTTAGGCAAAGGGTTGCCAAATTGTTTTCCCTGGTTTCCCTTTCCTCCTCAGCCTCCTGTCTTATTTCCAACTCTTTTCTGGGTTATTTTCACTTGGGGATCTTCCAGTCACCTGTAAGGCCATTTATTCTTAAAACTACCACTTTTTCCTAACTCCTGTTTGAGAAAAACGAAGGTATTTTTGTGCAGGCTTATGATTTCAGATGCATGTGTGACATCTTTCTCTGGTTCTCATCCCCACCCCAATCCCCAATACCTAATTTGTCACCAAATCCCACTAAAGATACCTCACCATCTGTGTCTTCTCTTCTTTTCCATGTTCATGGCCTTAATGAAGGGGCGGGGGGGCGGTGGAAAACACTGGAGCATTTACCACAAACTACACACTGTATACTTTCTCTTAGCCTTTTAGCCTTGTGCAGTTGCTATCATGAATTGGACCGTACAGGTTAGGAAACGGAAGCTCTCAGAGATTGAAGTCATCGCATCAAGTCACGCAACTAGTTATTTTTGAAACAGGACTAGTTCCAAGTCAAAGTCCAAGTCCAGCGGCTCCTTGACCGCCGTGGCAGTGAAATGCCACCCCCAGCCCCGCCATGTGCGGGCCTCCGTGTGGCCGCATTGGGGCAGAAGGACTCGATCCTCTCTTTGGTTTTTCCGAACGCTGGGACGTCCAGTTCGCTCCGCCCACCTGGCTGGTCCTCGCGAAGTGCTGGGTTAATTATGTCCAGCGTCTGGTCTGAAATTCACCGTGATGTGTTGTTGCTGGCTCCCTGTACTCCAACCTTTTATTTCCTTCATCTTTAAGTCAACTTTTCCAGACAAGTGTATTTTACACCACCCAGAATTCTCTCTGCTCATGGAGTTGGTTGGAGGAAACCCAGTGGGCTCTGGGGTCAGCGAGTCCTGGGCGTGGATCCCGTCCCCTTCCTTAGAGGCCTCGGGCCAGTTTGGGCCATCCTCACCGCTACAGTCTTGGCAGTAGCCTCCCTTCGGCGTGCTGCAGACGCGGAGAGGATGCGTACCATGCCAACTGCAGCGAGAGCCGGGCCCTTGGCAAGCTCTCAAATGGAGCTACAGGGCAGTAGCCGTGATCCTATTTATTATCTAGACCTTATCTGTCCTTTTAAACTCAGTTCAAATTTCTCCTCCTCTTTCAATTACTCCAACCTGATTTTATCTCCCCCCTCCTCCAAGCGGCCGTATCAGCTAGCCTCTGAACAATTCGTTTAGCAATTTTAATTATGTGGTGCCTCTTGACACTGCTTTGTGATCTTGAAAATCCTTCTGAAATGCCTTTGTGAGTGCTGTTAATTCCTGCTCTAATGGACTGAAGGAATTTATAGGCAGGACTAGGTTGCAGGCAGGGTACAATATCCTGGCGCCTTGTACGGAACTGTTCACAAACTCTTTTGGCTCAAAATTAAGAAATTTCACATGCATTCATAGGAAGTCAGTGAGCTGAGTTGGTTTTGGGTGTACAGGGTTCACACATGGGTGCCTGCATGTAGTGTGATTAGCCCAGATTTTCTTTGTCCATAGTTCTGAACGTGAAGAATGTTGCAGAGTAAATTTTAAAACTCTTAAGAAAATTTACTGTCCGATGTTTCTGATAAAACTGTCTTTTAAACCCTGGGAAATCTTAAAACGTGTCATGATTTGTCTTAGAGTAACTCCACATTTTAAAAAAAATTTTACTTTTCGTCATAACTATTATGTTCCAGACTTCAGTTTTTTCTTGGTTGGATTTTCATTTCTTTTTCTTTGTCTCTTCAGTCCAGATAACTTCTTCTTCCCCCACCACCCCGCCCCAGCCTGGTGTTACCTTGGGAGAGTCTGATGGGAAGAGGATGGTCCTATAAAAATATGCCCGAGGAAGAGTCCTAAAAGATCTTGTGTAGAGATAAAAATGTGGTGGCACTTGGAAACTGAAAGAATAGTTTTGTTACTAACGGGCGTTTTCGTGTTATTTAATCGCTGCCTATTCAGAGCCAGTTTTTAGAACTCTGTGCTTTATTTATAATCTGCACTGCAAGTTTGGGGCTCCCTCTTTAAACCAGATAGGGATTGGTGAGAGAAAAACCATTTGAAACAAGCTGCAAGCAACTTCCACTGGCCAGCAGAGATGTTCCATTCAAAAGTCACATTTAAATGTACTTACGCTAAGTCTGTTTCTAAACACAGTACGTATTCCTAATTTGGCAATATTTTTTGCCTACACGGAAAAAATCATTTTTGTTGAAATATTCACCTAAGGAAAAAAGAGGTGTCCTTTGTCTGCTGGGCTTAAAGTTGTGAAACTGAACTATGTGAGCTCCTTTGGAAGAGCCCTCCCCACCCCCACAATGGCATTCTTCCTTCTTGGGGTCAAGGAGGGGGAGTGAAGAGTTGGAAACCACACCCCCCCTCCAGCTGTGGAAAGGTGTCCTCCCCTGGAATGCCTGGCTCGGTGACTGAATTCTTTGCTTTGTGTCCTTAGCCTTACCCGTCTGTCTGCTAGACAAGGCTAGATAAAGCCCCAGAGGGCAAAGAGGCACAGGCTGGCTCACCCACGCTGTCACTGGGATATAGAAAGATCTCTCTCTTAGCAAAATGCCCTTTCAAAAGAAAATTTTGAATCTGTGAAGAACATGGGGACATTCAGGACTAGGGTTCTCTAGGGAAAGACCGGGCACTAATGAGGATTCAGTCCGTACAACCATGTGCACGCACAGCCTGTGTTGTGTGCAGGCGCTCTTCAGTTTAAGCCAGGGTTGTTCTCCAAAAGTTCATTTGAAAAATATTTCAGAGTGGTTTTTTCCTCATTAAATGTAAAGCTATGCATGGGTCGTCCTCCAGCAAACACAGCCTATTAACCCTTACTGTACCAGAAATGCAGTTAGGGCCATATGGGGGGCCAATTCCCATTACTGACATTCTTCCCCATGGTGCCCATAAACAATTGAAATTCCAAAATCTGTGCACAAACCTCATTTCCTGGAAAACTTCCCACAACTAGAGATGGAGACCTAAACATTTTTTATTAGGTGATGTATCTTTATTTTGGACATAGGAGATACCCAAATAAGCTGTAAAATTATAGTAATACAGACATGAGTGATGGTGTATAAGAGTGAGTCAGGAGAGTTTCATCAACACTTGAAAGCAATGACAGAAGACAATTGTATATAGCACTTTAAAGTTTTATGCATTTTTTATTTAGCCCCTTTTAAATTTTGAAACTCTAAGACCCAGGAGTTCTTATTTACTTGGTGCAAGAGCTTAGGTGGAATACTTAAAAATGAACAGTATTAACAGGGTCTGGTATCCCGAGAGGCGGACGAGGAGACCATGAGAATGAAGGCCTGTTTGAGCCTCTGAGGGGGAGGAAGAAGGAGGGAACAATTCAGAAGAGCTGGCTATCAGAAGGCAAAATATGCATATTGTGAAAGTCCTACTCTATCATCCACCCCAAGGTGAGAATTTGCTGGTTGAACAAGAGAAGAAGAGAGGATAAGGAAATCTTTGTTTGTCCCCCCTCCTTTCAACAACTCATCTTTCCAGTCAGGGCTCCCCTTATTATCTTAGACATATAGTTTTCCATAAGAACACTAATAAGCTATGGTTAGATCCCACATTTGAGGATCATAATGAGTTAAAAAAGTTTTATAGGCAGAACTGGGAACCACACAGGATGGGACAAAAGTAGGTTTACAGCTGTGAATACATGAAATAGAGTTTATTCTTGCATTGTGTATTAACTTATTGTATTATTTTCCATAGGAACAACTGTAAACTTCCTTTTGTCCCACCCTGTGTATACCATTAGAACCTAGAACAATTTTCCTGTAGAAATAAAAACCATTAACCAGGAGCCCTTGCCAGTGTGGCTCAGTAGTTGAAGCATCACCTATACACTAAAAGATTGGGGGTTCAATTCCCAGTCAGGATACATTCCTAGGTTCAAATCTTGGTCATGGTGCACATGGGAGGTAGCCAATCGGTGTTTCCCTCTCACATCAATGTTTCTCTCCCTCTTTCTCTCCTTTCCCCTCTCTCTCCAAAATCAATAAACATATTTTTTAATTTAAAAAAAGAAGAAACATTTACCAGAAGTCTTTTGGAATATGTTGCATGTTCAAATTGGTTCTGTCTGTATATATACAGTTGAGTGAGCCTGAGCAGAGAATTGTAAAATGCTGGTTTCTCAAAAGGGAGAAAGAGGGCTTTCTCCCTTTGAACTGAATGAACTGTTCCATCGCTTTGTGCACCTAGAGACTCGTCTCATCTCTGCATCTCTTAGAGACAGAATAACATTTCAAAGTTTTCCATTTTATGACTTTTTTTGTGAACAAGAACTTTCCTATCTGAGAAACTTTAAACACTTATGAAAATGATTATGATGCTCATGGGGTCACTTTAGAGGACAAAAGAAACAGATGGGAAGGAGGTTTGCTGGCATGACCAGCTGACCTGCTGGGAGGTATCGAACACTTTGTTTTTCTTCCTCCACGGTCATTCTTCTGACCATCTTGAAAGACAGCCAAGAGAACTTTCTCTTCTCATTATTTCCAACCACTTCTCGGAAGTTCATTCAGACTTACAATTAAACAAACCATCCATGCTTTGGTAGCAGCAATTTAAACATTAACTGTTTACATTTATAGAGAAGATCAATTCTCTCCTCCCAACCACCACCAGGCTTTAGCCTTAAAGGCAAGTTATTTAGCTTTGCTCATTCTTGTATACTGAGCAGTGCTCGGTATGAGTTAAATAATAGGGTCTCTTGGTTCAGGAAAATGTGGTTTCTGAACCATTTAGAGCAAATGATGAGCATTTTCTATTTTACATTTATAGCAAATTAAAGACTTATACTGTAAAGAAATTTTAATATATGAGTGTATGTTCAGGGAGAAAGCTCTCGAGCTATGTAAGGCACTTTCTTTTCTAACATTCAAGGCACATTCATATGTACCACACCTTTTATCTCCCACTCCGCCGCCCCCACGGTTTGATACTTTCATTGTTTTACTGGTTATACTGGAGGTTTTTCACTGTTTTTTCACTTTGATAGAACATTTTCAACTCTAATAGAGATTCTTACTCATATGTGCTAAAACAAAAGGAAATTACTGAACTGCTCTTGAGGAAGTGTGGCCTTTTAGACTCACCAACTCAGTGACTCAAGAACCTCACAGAGGGTTTAGTCTCTCCCGTCTCTGCTCCGCCCTTTTTCCTGGCTTCTTTCTCAGGCAGCTTCTCCTAAATGGCCACGAGACGGCTGCTAAACACAAGCGGATGAACAGATTCCCTCGCCCACGTGCTCCAGGAGAAAGTGAGAAACCTCTCCCCAGCCATAGAACACAAGTCCCTTCTTCCAGTCTGACGAGGTGACTCACATCAAGGAGAGCAGTAACCACACTGAGAACGCCATGCAGTGACTGGCTTGATTAATCAGGGTCTACCAGTTGTTGGGGATGCGATCGGCTGCACTTCTTCCATATGCCTGTGTGTCAAAGGGCCAAGGAGGTGGATACTTAAACGAAATACATTGTTGGGAAGACAGAAGTGGAAAACAGATGCTGGGTAAGCAACAAATAGTGCCCGTTAAAGTGGGACTGTTGTACTTAAATAAAACAGTTCTGAGTGTAATCTGTCTATCTTCAGCTCTCATCCCTACATACTCTTGTAGACGGTCTATCCTTCTATAAAATTCCTCAAGCTGTTTCTTGGCACCTTGGAGGAGGTGGAGCGTTCTCATATTAGGGACACCCATGGTATTGTCTTCTGATCTAAGTTGCCAATGTCTCCAGCCCACAGTTCAGCTGACACTGCCATCCAGAACCTCCCGTGCGCAGAGCCTGCTCTGAGGCCAGGCAGTGCTTTGTTCTTTGGAGCGTGTCATGTAGTCGTAATATATTCTGTGCAGAATTGGGGAAATGCATCTAACAGCTCGTGGAGTTTTGAGTGAAAATCACTCTGTGAGAAAATACTTTCTGTTCTCTATTCCTCTATCTTTAGAACTCAGACATAGGTGGCAGACACAGGGCCTGGAGACAGTAGACCAATAATTGATCTGCTGAGGACGCCTACCTGGCTTCCGGCTTGGACAGCCGGATGGAACTAGGTTGTAATTAGGAGGACTGGCTTGTGGTATTTAGCACCTCAGTTACATAAACCAATGTAGGCAACTTTGTAACCTATTTATCCTTTATAATGTTATAGCTATGGGAAAATGAGTTCCAGACTCCAGAATTTGAGTCTGAACTCAGAAAGATATAGAACACAATCTGTTTGTAGGTTGCAAGTTACTTAAATAAGTTACAGTCCTCTAAGTCACTATCACTACAGGGCAAAATTCCTTCTTGTTCTCTTTTCCCTATAATATCATGTCATTAGGAAAGAAAGTTTCAGAAAAAGAAATTTATTTTTCTGGCCTGTGTCAAGGCTTCAGTGATTTGATTTAATAATCAATGTCAAGGCTAAGCAGGGGGCTTTTTTCCTGCTGGATCAGTTTTCTCAGTTCCATAAAGGCAGTAGCACAGACCACTGGAGAAAGGCTATTGTTTCTCATAGCTATAAAGTAGGTGGTAGTCCCCTACCCCCAACTGCTTCTGGCATTTGTTCCTTTATTCCTTAAGGCTTGGCAGTCCAGGGAAGTTGGCTGAGGTAGTATGTGGAGCCCTACTCCAGAGCTTCAGCAGTAGGAGAAAAGCACAGGTAAGGCCAAAGGAATTTGTAGTGTATGAACTTGGCCTCAGTGGGTCTGTCTGCCTGTCGTAAAAGTACTTTGCTTCCACCTCTTAACTAGAATAGCTACGCAATTGGTGATCTGATGTCATTTTTCCTTCTTTCCGTATTGGAAAAGCTCTTGTTTGAGCAAGAATTCCCTGTTAAAGCAACAGCAATAAAACATTATAACAGATAAATGTCTGAGTCTTCCCTCCTCTCTGGCCATACTCTGGATAAAAGAGGCAAGTTATATAAGTAGAATGCAGGCATACAATGTGGACAAAATGTATTAAAGGGTCAGATGTTCCACTTTCTGCAGCCTTGATGGGGTTGTGGTTGTCTGAAGTAAGCCAGTATGTTCACATTGGAATGTTGCCCAGGGAAGAGAGTTTAGGAACAAGGGTGGATGTAGCCATCCTCTCAACAAGCCAAGGTCACCCTACATAACACTGGCTCTCCCCTTCAAGGGTTCCTATGGTCTGACTCTATCCAGCTGTATCTCTGCTGCTTCCCTTTCCTATACCAGCTCTGCTACAGCCACAGTGGTCCATTCACTGCTAACCTGTATTTCGTTGTCATCTTTCCCTATCCATGAAATGCCCTTCTTCTCTGCTTGGGGCAGAAGCCTCCCTTCCAGAAAACCAGTGAACTTGGCATCACTACCCCTCTCTGTGCTCACCTCAGCCATACCTAGCTGTTCATTTTAGATGCAGAAAAGATCTATTCCTAAGTATCTTGTGCTTATGAGAACACGAAGGTTCCGAGAGAGTTGGGGACCCCATCAAGTTCGCACAGCAGCTTGAAACTGAACTGGCACCTAGATATCTGGTCTCCTAGCCTAGTTCCATTGCTGGCATACCAACTGCATTTAGAAATCTTTATTTTCTCCACAAAGGGGGTATGTGTACACACACACACTTTTTTTAAACTGATGAGTAATGAGAAAGGTGGGTTTTAAAAAATTCATTTGTAAATTTCATCTTTTTGGAGCTGGGGATGCCACCTACTTAAACCTTACAATGTGAAAATTGGGCCTTTTAAACATATATTAAGGCCAGGTTTGTATCCCCTTAGTAGCAGTTACCAAACTACCAAGATTTCAAGTTTCTAGCATCCTCAAATATTTGAACACTAGCCCTTTTAAATATTGCTACAGCTAGGACTTTTAGAAATAATTGCCACATGTGACTTATGAGACCTAGTCTTTGACTAAGGATCGCCGCTCAGAAGGTTGCTTGTTTCTAGTATGTGTTCAAATGCATCTTAGGTTTTCAGCAAACTTACCAGAGACAACATTATGTTGTCTTAATGCAACACTAACATGGAATTGGGCAGAATGCTATTCTGGTTTATTATGCATGATCTAACACTACAAAGTATCTTGTAAAAGAGCAGTTTGAAGCACAGAATCCACTGACAGCCTCCCATAGTGTAATTAATTTCCCTCGTTCATAGCAGTATACTTTTTCCTATTTGCAACAGATGTGTCTAAATAGTATATCTCATTAATTCAAGCAGAGATATTTTCCTGTATTAAAAGTACCTAATATCACATGGTTTTCCGGACACAGGCTCTGTGCTGCTCAGGAACTTTTGGAGAAGCTAAGTTCAGGCATATGAGAAAAAATGAGGCTGTAAAACACAGAAGTGACCCAGCTTTAGAACTAAAGTTGGTATTAAATCCAGCAACAATAATGAGTAAAATGACTACCCTATTATCGTTGAGTGCTACCACGTCTTTGAAAGATTTCTCAGCTGGTATAAAAAGGTTCCAAGACATCTTGTCTGTCTGAGAGATGTGTGTGCAAAAAGACGTAAACAACAGAAGTATGTGAAGATGACTCGTACACTGAGTGCCTAAAATACTTATTAAATAGGAACATATTTCCAGGAACATAAAAGTGGAGATTGAGGCTAAAAGTCTACTTGCTAATTTTTAAAGCTAGTTGCCTTTGGTGTGAGAGCTTTTCTGTGAATAAGGGAAGGCTTCCTGTGCACACGTGCCACTGTGTCCTGGTGCGTACACGTCGACTAACCAGGAACCTCACTGCTCTCTGTAACCTGCCAAAACAGGACATAAAGCATTGGCTGCCCTACCTGGAACTTTTGCTAAAAACAAAACAATATATCATCATGGGAGCCTTAAACAACCGAAACACCTTAACATAATGCAGAATGAGTTAGTTCTTAATGGCTCCATTAAATAATCTTCTACTCCCTGTAGGCTAGTTCCAAAGAAGGAATTATGGTTTTCTTTGAGAGCCAACAAATTTCCTTTGTAAATTTCTCGATTTTGAGTCCTTCTACAATAAAATTTAATGGTCCACTTGAGAAACTGCACCCATATGGAGCATCATTTCTGTGACTGGGTCGTCTCAGGCAGTTCTCCAGTGCTGAACTCTTTGATCTGCCGGGACTCACCGGTTTCCATGGAGTCTCGCTGGCTGATGACCAAGGCAGAGTTCAGCATTCCAGCCCCTGTCCCTATTCAGGGCTGACCCGAGACACTTGCACAAAGGGCTTTCAAATCACAGAGCTTTGTGTGTGATCACCGAAAATAAGTTGTGCGGGGGAAAGTACATGGTGAACGTTTAAAAATCTGTGTTTCTTTTGTTTATTTAAATTTGGATTGGTTTCTGGAAAAAATATTTAGTCTTCTAATGATACAACCTAGTTTCTCCAGTCCTCCTTACTTTGTGCAAAGTCATACAAAACAGAATTTGTCTCATTCGACCTTACATGTAAGTAAAAAGGGTGCCAAGTTACTGTGACCAATCTATGTTGTGCATCTGGCAGTAATCTTTTCATTTTATGGCGGTGATGCCTCAAAGCAATTGTTAATCCTAATTTATTTTTAACATTTGTACATATGCCTTCTTTTAAGGGCTTCTTTGTTTCTCCCCCACCTAGTTTGTTTGGATGGCTAAAAAAGATCACCATAAAAACCACCGTTCTTTTTTTATTTTTATTTTTTTAACTCAAGCATTTGCAAGCTACCTGGTGCGTTCAGGAGAGACAAAAGGAGCTTCCTGACTTAGGGCTAGTCCTCAAATCAAGGGAGATGAAAACATTCAAGGCTTCCCCCTTGTAGAGAGCTGGGCGGCGACTTTATTGTGCAAGTGGGGTAGGAGCCCAGAGAGAGAAGAGATGGCTGTTTCCTGGAGGGGCGAGGTTGAAAAGGCTGCCAAGGTGGCCTGTGAGCTTCTTCAGAGGACAGTCCCTGACCTAGTCTGACGCCTGACTTCCTTGCAATTACTTCTGCTGGAGCCTCTAAGGCTTCAGTCGAAGGGAAGAATTAACTCTTTAGTTAACATGTAAAACCATGAGAAGCTCTTTAGGGGAAATTTATGCCTAAATTGTTTTCAATACCTTACTTGGATATCCAAGGTACTTCAACTATTTTGGCAGAATCCTGTGAAGCAGGTGTAGGAATAATGTTTTAACTCAATCAGGTTCTTTCCAATGGTGTTCTTCATGTTCATATTACACTAACCCAGATTTCGACTTACAATGTATTTCTAATTTCCTTTTGAAACCATTCTTGGAATTACTAAGGGATTTTTGTATTTAAGGAAAGCAGTAGTTTTATTAATTTTTATCCCTACTCCCTCAACGAAGTAGATGTTTATTTTTCTTTATAAACCCCATGAATTTTTATAGAAATATTGAAGACTCAAGAAAAAAATTATACAACATTTCTCATGGGCTTATGTTTTCAAAGTAAATAAACAGTAAAGAGTCAAGTTTCAGAAATCAGTAATGGGGGTGTTTTTCTAATTAAAAAATGAATTAAGTAAATTCTCTTTTCATAGACTGTCAGACTTTTATTTTACTGACTTTATAAGGAATATGTCCATTTAATTGTATTTTAAAGACAGTATAAAGTAAGGAATCTTGGGTTTGTGATGGTGAATAAACCTAGGAGCAAAGCATAAAGCTGGAACAATTCCCCAGGTGGCAGCACTGGGGACCTGAGCAGGGCCACTACCTGTGGCGACACGGGCCTGACCTGCTCCCTAACCTCCACCAGCGCTGATCACAGACCCTTCTGTGACCAGGGACCCTGGAGCTGTGCCAGCTTGTCTGCCCTAGAGCTAAAGCTATAAAAAATGTTTTCGCATCTTTATGTTTGACTTTACTAATTATTTTAGGAATTATGGGAACACTCTGGATCACGTAAGCATTCATGGCTAAGGGGTCTATGGATTGTTGACCCCAAACAGTAGTCCATTTGCCTGAGGCAAATGACATAATATTGTTGCTTCTTTTTCCTCCATCTTAAAGCATGATCCTTTAAGGAGGAAATGGCAGAGCCCTTAGGAGTGAGAAGGAGCCAAACCCCTGTATTGTTGAGGAAGTGGTCATTCAGAGGAGCTGGTCAAAGTCAGGAGTCCTGCCACACCTCAGTCGCTCAGTCTTTCACGAAGCCAGCCTTGCAGAAGGCTCCACACACCAGGCCTCATGGTGGGTGCTGAGGATACAGTGGTTAAAACAGAACTGACACTCACAGGGAGCTTACAATCCAGTAGAGCTGCAAGATGCTTTTAAAGACCATTATATGTGCATACTTACAAGTTGTGGTGAGTGCTGTGAATGACGAGAACAGGGAACTCCTGAGAGACTGGGCTTTTGCTGGCAGGAGATCGGGGAAGGCCTGTCTAAAGTTGGGGTATGGGTGAAAGAAGGAATGATTGAAAGCCAGAGAGTCTGGAGGCCCTGAGCAGTAGGCAAGTGGGATGATGAGATAGGGCTCGTGGAAGAGATGAGGGTTAGTTCTGCAAGTCCTCATGGGCCACTTAAGGAGTTTGGTTATTTATTCTTAATGCGGTG
The DNA here is from genome assembly GCA_004024845.1 of Tonatia bakeri. NCBI lineage: Eukaryota > Metazoa > Chordata > Mammalia > Chiroptera > Phyllostomidae > Tonatia > Tonatia bakeri. The sequence goes on along the minus strand of PVIA01001362.1, from coordinate 239,329 downwards.
CGAATATATTTACATGTTCTAAGCGGGAGAGGGTTGTAATCTAGTCTAGCTTTTGAAGCTTCACTTTAGCTCTGGGGTGGATAATGGATTACAGATAAGAATGAAAAAAGGGTGACTAGTTAGGGGCCTTTGGCAGTAGGCTGGTTAGTCAAGAGTTAATGATCTCTTGGACCAGGGAGTCCCTGATACTAACCAAATTACCCTACCGGGCATACAAAAGTTGTGCAGATGTTATCCAGGAACCACTATTTGGGTAATGGAAAGGAAGAGTGATACCAGAAGTCGTAGGCCCAGTATTTCCCTTTGCTAACTGGCCTTCGTAAGTGGTGCAAGGACTTTCTCTGCCCGGGTTCTCTCCATGCCTGGGAGAATGTTAGAGCCTGAGTCCATGGATGCCCCATGAATAAGTCATTGTTACTAGGTGATCTGAGGTACCGTGCAAACTCTAGAAATTACTGCTGCCTCTTTTGCTTTCCCCTTGGTTCCTGTAAATTCTTGGGGAAGCCAGAGGACGTTTATATTGTTTGATCCTGGAGATGAGCAAACATGGAAATTAGGAATAATTATACAATTGTCATAGAATTTTACCCTCTAAAAAGTTCTAATTAGTTGCAATGATAAACCTATATTAGATTCATGCTATATTTCACCAATAGTAGCATTTAAATGATATAAGAGAATACAAAAAATGTAAATCACTACTGCTTTGACATGTGTATAATATAATTAATATAAATTACTTAATATCTAAATATATGTATTGGATTATATATAATGTACATGTATTAAGTTGAATACATGTCATATTTGAAGAATGTTCTCTGTTATTTTAAGCAGTAGCAAAGCATTGATGCATGTTAATATATTATAATTTTTTCTTTGAGTTTTATAACAGACAATCATATCAAAGACTTTGGAATGACAGGACATTTTGAGGATGCATTGGCATAACACTCCATTTATTTTTATGGAAGTAAATGACATAAAAGCACTCTCTTATCATTGAGTCAAAAAAAAAAAAAAAAACTCTCACCCTCCCCAGAAGAGAAATTTTTTTGTTGATAATTCAAAGAATGAAAAAAAGAAACATATTATTTATTTTTGTAGATGTTTAACTTCATTTTCATACATGTAATTTTATAATAAAAGGAAAGCAAGGACTCATTTTTCAAGTTCGAGAAAAGCACTGTTATAGATTAGAAATAAGATAAGATTTCAATGAAATAACTGGCCCCTTCTGACACACTCCTTTCCCCTTCAGTGTTTCTGCAGGTGGACCCACAGCATGGTGCCTGCTTCTGAGTAACATGAAATAAATAATTCAGCATTTTCTGCTATGTATCAACCCTCTGCTTATTTCCCCCCTTAAATTACATATTATGGCAAGACTTCTCAACTCATTAAAGCATTTAATTATTGTATTTGGCAGTCATGGTTGGTCACATTCTATAAACAAATGCCTACTTCAAAGATGGAAACTGATTTTTTTTATAGTCTGCCAGAAAGGAGACTATTTGATGTGCAGTTTGAGTGCTCTATTTCTGATTGTATAATTTCAGTCCGGGAATAGAATTTTGGCATTTGTCTGCAGTCCTTATGCCATAGACAATTCACCTTTAACATCCTCTCTAAAAGGGCAAATCATCATGGGTCCAAGTTCCAAAAATAATTTTAAGGTAAGTGCCATTCTGTTAAAAGATCCTTTTGTTGTCCAGCGGTTGCACATCCAAGCACATCTGGCCAGTACTGCATTATTTTCAAACGTTCCGCAGAACTGGAGCTAATCCAGCCCCCATTCTAGCCTTAGAACAGTCCCTCGGTATTCAGATAGAATACCGAGACACAGTTGATTTTCTCCTGCCTATGCGCAGTGCTTGCTATTAAATGTTGAAGTGTATTCACAAACACCTCTCAGGGCACAAAATTCTCATTTCAGGCACTACATACACCCGTCATCAAGTAAAAGTTAGGGAAGCTAATTCCCTTAATGGACTATTATTTTCTAAACTCAGTTTCTACGAGAAAATCTAACCCTTCCTTCCTACCACACATGAAAATACTTAGGCATGAGGGATTTATTTAAGGAAAAAAGAACAAGCTTGTGTTGCCCTATCTGTATTTATTAAACCCACTTTACCCACCTTCTCTCCCTCGAGTCTGATGTGATGCCCCTTCACAGAAGTGACCTCAAGGCGGAGCCAAGATTCTGAATCAAATCAGAGTTTGGACATTGTACTTACTTATTGAAGTGGGAACTTGTATGATCCCCGCCCCCCAAATTAACAAGGGTTGAAAGAAGTTTTATTGTTAACCCTAAAGTGAGCAGAAAGTTCAGTTAGGCAGAACTTCTCATCACTTGAGGAATTTGGATAATTGCTATTTAACTCGAATAATAATGACAGAATTATTGACCTTAGAAGCCAAGCTCTCTTGCTCCTGACTTTCCCAGAATCAGTTTGCTATCCGGAAGTGTATGGGCTCATCTGAGAATGATACCCACCTAAATTTAAAGAGCCAGCTGGGTTCAAGCTATTGTTACAAATTGTTGTACAACTATATTTATGGCACCTGGGTTGACTTTTATTTCAAATTGCATAGTGCCGGGTTATACCTCACATACTTCCTATAAAAGGTCCCTACAAATTGGGAACTGTTTTCTATTTGAAACTTAGTAAACTCAAAAGTTTTATATGAATTGATGCAGTTGCCCAGCTGAGAAGTATATAATAATCACAGGGACATATTTGGAGCTTACCGAGTGCCAGCAGGTGGTGGTGGGTAGATGCTTGGCACACTCTCTGTTTCTCCTGTACCACCCTGTGATGGCAGCCCCTGAATGGTCTTCCACATTCATTCCTGTCCCCTTTGATCCCCTTCCATTTGCTCCATTTGGTGCACGATGTGGGCACACTTACACAGTTTGGGAGCATGCCTAAGGTCACACAGCTCCTGTGTGGCCGAGCAGGATTCATGCCCAGGTCTGTCGGACCCCAAAGCGCATGCCTCCTGGAGCATTTCCTCAAATGCTCTCATATGTTTGTGCTGTTTCTCTTGTTCTTTCTTTCATGTTTCCCAGGTTGGGGTAGGGGTTTGGGAGAAGGGAGCTTCTAGCCCCTCAACCTCATCTTTTGGGTCTTTTTATGTTTCTAGTATAACTGTGTCTCTTGAGTCATTTACTCCCATTCTAAGCTAGTTTTATTTTGGCCTCTTGTCTTAAATGATAAAATTTCTTTTTGAATAAGCATGAGGATTATTTAAATCTAAGATGATAAAGTTAAGTAGCAAAAATGAACCTACATAAATATTTTTGTGCAGATATCGGTGTAAAAATACCAATAAAATATAGATGAATCGAGTAAAAAACTAAAAATAAAGTTACTGACCACAAGATATAATAAAAAAATTACCTAAATTCAGACCTCATACCATAAAATAGATAGATAATCTCAGTGAACTCCCTGTGAATTAAAGAATTATATATGTGTAGTAGCATAGTTTCAGATATAAAGAAGAAAATTTTGTTGAAGGCAAAAAAGAAATTGAAAAGCAAAACATGGACAAATGTATTTATATAAAACTAAAAATTTTTAAAGCCTAAACAGAATAACAGAAACAAAATGAAAAAATATACATAGCAAAAATTTGAGACTTGATAACATGCACACACACACAGTTATATAAATGGGTGCAAGATCAGGTTCTAATTGGATAATTGGTCCAAGGATACTAACAGCGATTGAACCCAAAAGAAAACAAAGAGATAACCATATATGAAGATACGTTCAACTGTAATAAATTTTAAAATGGACACATTTTTCACCTACCAAGTAAAAAAAGGCAAAGCCCAACACTGGAAAGGTTGTGGGGAAAACGGATTCACACATGACTGCTGACAATGCAAATCAATCCTATTCTTTTGGAGAACACTTGGAAGTAAGACTTATTCAAGTCTTACCCTTTGGACCTACAGTGCTCTGTCTGGAAATTTGTCCCAAGGACATCACAAGAGAAGGAATTATTGAGCAACTGTGCCATTGGAAGCTGTGAGAAGTGGACAGGGAGGAGACAGATTGTCATCTGAAGGAGTGACTAGGGCAATTCAAAGGAACTGCAACGATACACATTCAAAGATGTTTTCAAAGACATGGGGAAAATTACTAGTGGCCGCCTAAATGCCTAAAAATTGGAGAACTCATTTTCCTGAGTCACCCACCACCCTACGACCAAAACTCTGCTCTTCTACACATACCCATGAGTGAAGGGCAGTCCGAGGTGCCCACACCACAGGCCTTAGCTCCTCCCTGGCTCCCCCCATCCTTCACACCCCACCCCCAACCCCCTTGAATCAACTCTCAGACCACATGATCTGCACTCCAGCTGCCTTCGTCCAGGCTGCCATCACCTCTTTCCTGGCTGGTCTTTCTCTTCCTGGGTGCATTCTCACTCCCTCCCACCTTCCTCCACTTCATCGAGAGCCTTTTCAAGACACAGAACTGATCGTGGTCCTCCTCAATGTCAAACCTCTCTGAACCTCCTCCTTGCTTCAGGACCAAGTCAAACTCTTTGTCAGGTATAGGAGGCCCTTCATGGTCCGGTTCCTGCTTACCTTTCTAGTCTTGTCTCTGGTTTCTGCCCCTCCTCACAACTGCTAACACACGCAGACACACCACGGTTTCTACCCGACTATGCTGCTTGCAGTTCTCCCAAACCGTCCCCCCAGGGGTCTGTGCACGGGAGACTCTCTTTCTCTGCCTCTCATCCCAACCCCCAGCGGCAGGCTGCTGACTCCTATTTGTTCCTGTTTGTTTTTCTGGAATCAGTTCATGCAGGTCCCTCTAGGGACAGCTTCATGATATGGGTCCCTTTCCGATATCCACAGACACAGACAGGCAGAGGGGCCCGCCTGTGTCCGAAACAACACCCGGCAATCCCTTCATGTACAATGTTGTCCTTGTTGGGCAAGACATTCTGAAATCTGATGTCCAAACTGTTTGTTTCCCTTTTAACTTGAAGAAAAATATAGTAACTTTTCTAATTGTAAAGCTATGTTTTATATTATTTGATGAATAGTGGTAGCTACAGCCATTTAAAATTATGGATAAAAATTGTATGTCTTTACTCACTTCCTTGCTGTCTGCAGAAATGAACAGGTTTCTTGAACTGCCAAGTTTGGAGCCTTGCACAGCCACAGCAAATGAGAAGTAGGGGAGGGATGTATCTCCAGCGGCACCAATGGAGAGATCTGGACCACTGACCGGTGAAAGGGTCACTGAGAGAAGGAGATGGCCCATGTGAGATTACCAAATCCCACCAGCTAGAAAATCCAGTAGGCCCACTATTTACTCACTTAAAAGTCTATTCTCAAGTGTTTTTGGCAAGAGTAAAGTAGGAAGCCTTATGAGTTACAATGGTACCTCAGTCCTTGTCATCAGTTTGTTCTGGAACTCCTGATGAGTACTGAACAATGAAGCACCTTCTCTTGCAGGGTGGCATCGTGACTCATACAAGTTCGGAGAGTCCCAAGCAAGCACCGAGTGCTGACACATTTTTTTCTTGTCAAAATGATGAGTGCAGGGTTTGATGAGTTCTGAAGCCAATGAGTACTATGACGGTTTTTTTAATGCGTTCCCTTGTCTGTAGTGTAAATAGTATTTGTGACCACTTAAATCGTAGTATGAATATTATCTGACACTTAAAAACAAAATGGAGCAAAATAAAGGTAACTATGTTTTCTCTCTTTTTCTAGTCAAATGTTTTACACTGAAATTGAGCAGGGCCTGAACAAGGTTGAGTAAATAACTCTACAGAGTGAGCACGGAGAAATCTAGCCATTCATAACGTTCCACGTATAAACAAGAACTATTTCTTCACAGAAATAATCCATGTTAACTTCAGAGGCCTTAGCAAACAGAAGTTCCTCTATTAGATTCAGTCTGAAGTACCCATCTTGACCCAATCTAATTGATGTAAGTGGGAGGAATTAATTTTCTGCAGACAGGGATAAAGACTAATCCAAGTCAGTCAGCACCTTGTAATTAATCCACATACTCCTTTTAAGAGAGAGGGAGAAATGTTGGCACATTCTCTGGTTTAAGGTTCTGCATCAATCTAATATAGAGTTCTACAGTTTTATAGGGTTCAGATTTCAGGATGGATTTACAATTAACAAAGCTCTTGCTAAAGCAGATGGTTATTTCCAGCTGCCAAATGTTGAGGTTTTCCTTGGGAATCCATTCCAACCATCCATGAGCAAATGAATGATTATGTGAATGAAAGACAAAACATTTCTAGGTGCCTTTTAAATATGGTCAGAAAACCTGGGTTTTATCATGTGAGGTTAACATTGATTTTATAGTTTTAAAGCCCAAAATCCCTGAATACCAGTTAATTGTAAAGTAGAAATCAGTCTAAACACATCACCTTTCATTTCTAAGAAAAGAATTCCCTAAAAGGACAAAAATACTGGTAACTTTCTAAAAAACCAATGTGTTCAACAAATTCCTATTCCATTGTATATGTAAGTGAAGGCGCCACACGAAAGTAAGGTAACCTTGTCTTGTAGAGGAGAAAATAGGTGTGGAAATCATTTTTGCATGTGTGTTCCAGGTTTGACATGAGAAGGCTCTGTTCTCTGTTGCTTTTACTGGAGTTCCTGTGTTTTTAATCAAGGTCAACAGCTGTTAATATATTTCAACCTAGGTTCTAATCTTATAATGAATGCTGAGCTGTGGGAGATGTTTAGTCATTTGTTAAGCTTCTTGAGCTTTATGGCTCTCTGTTTAATAATATAAATAAGATTTCTAGGGGCACAGCAGATGTAAATTTTAAACCTAAGTATGAGATAAATGTAGACAACCCATACTTCACCATAGTTCTCTCTTTGAAGAATCCATGAAATAAAGTAGGTATGATAAAACAGATCGTATTTTCCCATGGGAATGATTTTATAATTATGGGCTGTTTTCTTTATAGAATGTGGTATCTAATTATAACAATACCATGTTTTTCAAAATTACAAGAGCTGTAATAGGAATACCGTGCATTCTAACTATACCAAAGTCCCCAGTGCATAATAGTTGTTCATTCATTCACTCATTCATTCATTCTACGAGTATTCAGTGAGTATGTACTATGTGCCAGACACCATTCCAGGCTCCAGGGATTTGATGTGGGCAAAATTACATACACCCCACCCTCATCAATATCACTGAGTAGACAGTTGGGGTAATTACTATAAACCAAATATTCATTGCAAATTGTAAATGCTAGAAAGAAAAAAAATTCAGGCACTGAGGAGGTGGTGACTGGACCGGCATCTGGCAGATCATTCATGGCTGCAGTGGGAGGCTGTTTGTGGCAGAAAAGCAATACGGAGAGACCTTGATTCCTGGGAGGAACTTGGAGGAGAGTGGTGAGTCTGGAGTGGTGCAGGAGAGAAGGCCAGTGAGGGCAGCAAGAGGCAGGGACTGGATGTGTGAGATGTCAAAGACTGTGTCAAAGATTTGGTCGTTGTTCCTGAAGAAATGAAAAGGCATGGGAGAGTTCACTGTTGGTGGGGTAAATGTGGGATGGCATCAGACTCGCAATTTGAAAAGTTTATGGTGTGATAGGCCTGTGTCCTCCAGCAGATTAGAACATTATACTAGTGCAGAGAAAAGATGACCAGGGCAGAGATGGATAAAGTTAAGTATTTGAGAAAGAGGATTAAGAGGTTAAAAAAAATTTGACTGGAGTTGATGACGATTTTGAGTATCTGGAACGAAAGAGAAAAAGTAGAAACGACGGCTCCTACGTTTCTGGCTGGCGAATCTGTGCAGATGGTGGCGGTGTCCGCTGGAAGAGGACCAAGTTTGGGTGGAAGATTGTGTTTCATTTTGGATCTATTACGTTTTAGTCGCCTGTGAAATCTCAAAGCTGAGATATCAAATAACCACTTGGATGTACTGCCCCGGTGCTCAGAAGAGTCGTCGGATGGTCCTGCAAAGGAGACTTTGGAATGGCAATATAGGTAGGAGGAAAATGAGGACAGTAAGGGATCATGGTCCCTAAGGGGGGCAGCACTTCAAGAAGGGAGTGGCCAAAACTGTCAGATGCTCCCAAGAAGCTCTATGAGAAAGAGACGGGTGCATACCAGTTGAACCAAATGGCGTCAGACTACACACAGAGAGCTAACTGTGTGCTGTGGGCCACTCTCTGCCGAAAGAGCCAGCGAATGGGCTGAGATGACGCTGCCCGGTTGACCCTTCCACACCCCGCTGATCTGATTCCCGATTCCTGATTCCTGCCCCCAAGAGAAGTGCATGGTGAGGGGGCGGAGGGAGACAGGAAGAAATTCCGGGCACAGCCCACCCTCCGCCCAAACAGCCTCTTCCTGAAGGAGCAGCAGGAGTCAGATATTTGGTACTGAGGTGGAAGTCGTGCTCAGTTCTGACGGTTGGTGCGCATTCCAGCAGTTGTCAACCGTGGCATTCCAGCTGACGCGCATTCATTCAGTGGGCACCTGCTAAGCACCCTCTGCGCTCCCAGAGCTGACGGGTCCCAGGGAATTACAGAGAAGCAAGTGGCCTGATTGACGAGCCCCTGTCCTCTGCAGAAGGCGGGGGCAGACAGTATTTCCGTGTATGAAATTTAGAAAACGGTTGGTAATTCGCAGTCCCCGTGGGAAACCAGAAGCAAACGTCTCTGAACTGAAGTTCGCTGTGAGTCACATTGGCCTTCAAAAAGACCTCGGCGTGATTCTGGTCTTCTGGATATGCTGTCTAATGAAAAAGTGCTTCCTTCTTCTGCGTGTCCCTTTCATGAGCGGGCGGGGGGGAGCTGGTGTCTTATAATGAGACTGACTTGGGGAAAAATGACCTCATGTGCTCAGGGCCCGAGCTGTTTCCCTTCACTGCAGGAACACCTTGGAGCAAGAACACGGGGGGCCGTGGCGGGCCTGGGGCAGGAAGCGCATGTGCACGAGTTGGAAAGGGCGGGTTGACCTACACGGGCAGGATATTACTCTGCTTCCCCTTCCTGACTGCGTTTCCCAGAGGGGTCACGGTCATGGCTCAGCTTCCTGTTGGGGAAAACCTGGGACACGGAGTGTCCACCTGCCACAACCGGCCAACTAAGGGCAGCGAACTGACTGACCGATGTTGCTGTGAAAGCCGAGCCCGGAGTTCACGTACAGGCCCCGTCTCAGCGCCCTGGGGGGCCTAAGGCCTCTGAAGCCCAGATGAAGCCATTCTTTGTGGAGCTGAAGGGAAAGGAGACGGCTGCCTCGGCAGAGCATGTTGTGGACCCCAACGTCACAGGCGAGTGCAGTGTGGGGACTCCGAGGGGTCTGGGCTGGAGAAAAGACAAGGTGACATCAGGAGGTGGCACCTGTCGCTAGGTGCTTCATGGAAACAGGAGGGGTCAGGCAGCCCCCCAACTGGTGTGGAGATTCGGGGTGGACGTGGCCGGACTCCTGGCCACGGCGTTCATTCTCTTCTCCCCGCACGCCGGGTGCCAGCTACACACCGCGCTGCACCCACAGTGGGCACAGGTTCTGGTCCCGGACTTCAGAAACCCGCAGCTGAGGAACTGGGTGTCTTCATACCATCCTTGGGTGGGCTCCAGGCTGGCGGTGAAAGGAAGTGCTGGGAGCGAAAGGAAACGCAGGCTTCCTGGCCGGGTCTTAGACTCAGGAGAGCGGTCCTTTCTGGACAAGCCCTGGGGGTGTGTACGTGTTGTTTTTGTCACACCCCATGAGGTTGGGGATGGCTGGCTGAGTGGGACAGACATGAGGCAGTGGACGGTGGCGGGAGGGTGAGCAGCGCTCTGGTGTGAGCCCTGGGGACCCTGGGCACACGCAGGAGGCACACGTGGAAAGTCAGGTGCAGGCTGGGGGAATTTTGTCGGAAGCATCAGCTGGCTCCGGTGACCTCCTTTCTCACTTATGTCCTTATCACTTCTGGTGGGCGACAACAGCAGCTGTGCAGGGACCTCAGTGTCTGAGTCTGGGCAGTTTGCTGTGCTTCAGAAATGGCCACGAGTCCTGTGTCTCTCACCCTGGACTTCCCATTAGCCGGCTGGGGACGGGGGTCTGTTGTTTGTAGGGACCTTGGATGTGTGGCCATGGCCAGGCCTCCAAGGACAGCTTCCCTCGGGAGAGTGTGAGCAGTGCTTTAGTCCTCATGGCTAATCCTTTGCTTTCACATTGCTGTGTTATCTTCGCCACCTCAGTCCAAGGATGTCTCTGTGACTTGGGTCAGGGGAGAAGGTGGTCACAGCGACTGAGAGACTGTTGAAGGCCCCTTTGTCCTTCTCCCTAGCCGCCCCCCGCAGAGGGAGCCCCCACTTGAGTGAGGAAGGAGAGGCAGGCCCCGAGGAGGAGAGGACTTGTGCCTCTCCTCAGGTGCTGCTCCGAGATCGCGCTGTCCCCAGAACACGGATGTCGGGGTACAGAAGAGTAGAGCCAGCTGCTTCCTGCTCTCTTACCGTTTGAAATCCCCATCCTTCACTTCTGCTTCCCCTCCATCTGCAATGAATCTAAAGTTCTTCTCATTTTAGAAATGTCCAAATAATTACCAAATGAGGGAAATTTCAACTAAATGACTGTAAAATGTGTATCCTCAAAACACTGCTGCTTTTTTAGTAAACTGGGCTTTTTAAGAAAAATTGAAGTCAGTTTAGGGGGGATTGGGAGGAATTTGCCTGCCTTCTGCAAAAAGAACCTTTGATCTTATTAAATAAGGTGTAACTGGGAGACAGAGAAAAAGTGGAATCGGACATGGATCATTCTATCTGCGGAACCTATAAAAGTCATAAGGACAATAAATAATATCCCAACCTCTCAGGCTGTCCACAGTTAATTCAATCTTAGTCCCACTCTGGCTTGATGAATATAGCATATGGAGATACTCAAGGGATTCTAGAACTTTCTACGATTTGCCCCTCCCACAGCTTTAATGCAGCCAGTGGTCTCTAAGCCATGTGCACCTGGCATCATGACCAGTAGGGGGCACATGTGAGCAAGGTGTTTTACACCTGAAGCTCAGGTCCCACCTACTCAGTGTGAGGCACTCCAGCAACCTCACCAGAAGAATTAAACCATTGGAGCCAATTCATTTTTTAAAAAGGCTTTGACAGTTCACACAATTATGAGTTTTTATTAAATTCCCTTAATCAACTTTCCTCATCCACAAAAGCTGATAGAATTCAGGGAAGGGAACACTCAGAGCATTCGAAATACTTTTCATATTTTGTAAACAACTTCTGTTCCTCTGGCAGAATGGTTCTCTTTGGAAAAACCATTACCCGAAAGCTCTTCCAGTTCAGGAGAGAAAATAGGCTGGGGAAAGAAAAACAGATACGTAGGCACGTGGCCCACCCACATCCAGTCATTTTTACAGGTTGAAAAACTGGACTTCTTGAGGTGAAAAGCCAAGAAAAAAAACCCCAAAAAACCCCAAAAGCCCTCATACAAAGGAGATGGGCACTGCCGTGGCATTGGCCACCCTCACTTGTTGATTGGCTTGGTTCACATCTTCATTTTGGTTTTTGCTGGTGTCTGCTGTTTCTCCTCTCGCCGGCCAGACTTTCCCTGGGCCTCCTGAGGGAGGGCACACACCGGACGGGTGAGAATGTGGGTGGAGGATGGAGGCGGGCAGAACTGCCCCGACCTGTCTGCCTTGGGTGTAACACCTCATCCCAGGTGGACAGGATTCTCCTGAGGGTGGCAGCCCAACAGGCCGCCTGCCCGCACCTGCCGCCCTGCCGGCCACAGCTGCCCGGGGAGCATGCTCTCGGCCACCATGGTGGGGACGCTGGTCCGAGGCTGGAGGAACCGCAGCTCCCCGCGGAGGGTGGAGTCCAGACCCCTCGTCCCCCAGAGCCAAGGTGGGATTCGGATTCCGGGTATGTTTGTGACCCTTCCCTATGACTGTGTGACCTTTTTAAAGGGTTTAGGAAGGTGATGATGAGCTTATAGACTCTCCCTCCACTTAAGGTGGAATTGACAATCTAGAGTCTGTCTTTCTTCTTAGGTGTCTCAGCTAACTCACTTGTGGGAGGTTATTTTCTCTTTTTCTAGTCAAAAAATAGGTACCTTCAATAGCCACCCAGGAAAAGATTTTTATTTCCACCTTATTTTCTTTCCAAAGCTTTTATTTTAATATATAATCCTTGTTTCATGTTATTTGTATTTGATTAGTAGGATAGAAAAGGTTTACCAGCTTTTGGTAAATTCTATCTAAACCATATTATTTTATTACCTCTGGCATGGGAAATGGTAAAAGAGGATCCCTTCTGGGTTTCCGCATTCATTATTTTTATTTTCTGTTTTGATACAATTGTTTTGAAGCAACAATAAAACTACCGACCAGAATCGGGCTCGCCTGTTAATTTCGTTCAAAAGGTTATTATGGCCTCTTCTGAAATAAATTTTCACTGGAATGAAATACTTTTGAAATACCTGACCTCATTCTGCTCTGTCTAGACCAGAGATTTTCAACTGGTGGGCCGCAAGAATTTTCAAAACACACAACACCTGACTGTTTAACCAGGGACACTGACCTCTTTTCCCTTCCACTGTCAAGTAATAAAATGACAACAGCCAACGCAGTAATAGCCATCTGGTGTGAATGAATTAAAATTACACCTGTTTTTTTGTCAGATTGGCAACAGATATATTTTTTGGTGTGTCACAGAATTTTTGTAATTAGTTCACATGTGTCATGAGATGAAAAAGGTTGAAAATTGCTGTTCTAGACCTTGGACTTCGTAATGATGCCTATCTAGAAGGGAGCCCTTTGGTCTTGTTGCTGACTGACCTCTGAGAGAAGCACGGAGCCAGCCCAGGAGGCCAGCATGAGCCCAGAGGTGGTCGGCTCCCTGGGGCTTTCTGGGCTGGCCCACCATCCCTTCAGAATGCTCTTATCTGGCCCAGGGCCCTGAGCGCTTCCTGGGCAGTAAATGCAACTGTCCTTTCACTTCAGCAAATATGTGTCAAAAGCTAGTACATACCTGGCATTTTTTTAGACACTGGCATGCTCTGATCTGTAGCTTACCTACAACTGATATAGCGAATCTATGACTGAGAGGTGTAAAAACAGAACATTGTCACGTGTTTTGTTCTGAGGGTGATTTCCGACCATATTTTTCTGGCTGACTATATTCAAGAAGCATCAAGCGAATCAATTATTTAAAAAATGCCAAGTGTCCATCAGCAGATGAGTAGATAACAACTATGGACATTTACACACTACTCGCCCATAAAAAAGAAAAACCTTGTCCTTTGCGACACCATAGGTGGACCTGGAGAACATTATGCTAGGTGAAGTAAGCCAGGCAGAGAAAGACAAAGACCATGTGATTTCACTCACATGTGGAAACTAGTGAACAAACTGAACTAACAAGCAAACTCATAGACAGACTCATAGATGGAGAGTAGGATGACAGCTAAGGGGTGGGGAGGTTAGTGGGTGGAGGGATTGAGCAAAGAGGAAAAAGGACTCATGGACATGGATAGCAGTGCGGTGATTCGGGGATGGGGGGAGTGGAGTTATAAGGGGACTAAATGGTACTGGGAAAAAATACAATTAAAAAAAGTAAAAAAAAATGGTCTGTAAATATTCATGGCAAGATAGTAAATTAGTTATTTAACCAGACATCCAAAAGGTAGAGGGCTCTTCTGTGTCCTAAACTGCCCAAAGCATCAGTAATTATTTGTAAAACCAAGGCATTCAGTAAGAGTGTGACTCACGGCATTTCAAGTGTTGATCACCTCATTCTTTCCCCAGTCAGTTTATTTGAGAATATTCAGAGTTTTACAAGACGACAAAGTAATGTGTTAACAAGGAAGGAAGGAATGGACTTTTTTATTTTACAGCTTTATTGAGATATAATTTACATGCCACACAATCCCCCCGTTTTATGGGTACAATTCAATGGTTTTTGCCACTTTACATGTTTTATTTTTAAAGTCATGGTAAAATATATCTAATATAAAATTTGGTATTTTAACCACTTTTAGTGTACAATTCAGCAGTATTGATTCCATTCACAATTTTGTGCAACTGTTCCATCTGTTTCCAAACATTTTTTGTCACCCCAGACAGAATTTCTGTGCCATTCATCAGCCACTCCCCATTCTCCCTCCCCCCATGCCTTTGGCGACCTCTAATTCTACTGTCTGTCGCCACGACTTTGCCTATTCCAGATGTTTCATAGCGATAGAATCACATGGAATTTTTCTGTGTGGCTTTCGTGTCTGGCTTATTTTGCTGGGTAAATGTTTTCATGATTTATTCATGTTTCAGAACTTCATTCCTTTTTATGGGAAGGCAGGTTTTAATTCTCTTGTTTCTCATTCCCTTTCCTTTAAATGTACCTTAATTTCTAGCCTGCTCATGAAGGAATCTTCGGTTCTTTTTCTGGTCTGCTGGTATTTTTATATTTAAGTTACTTACAGCATGAAGAGACTCTGAGGAGGGTATTTATTTTCAATTAGTTCTTTAAAGACAGGCACCAGAGATTAATCTTTAAAAGAAAATTTTTTTTAAATCTCTAATTCCTAGTCCAGGTCCTGGCATAGAGTAATTATTCAACAAATTTATCTTGAGATGAACACATGATTAGTTTTAAGGTTTTACTCTTACATATCAGGAAAGAGATTTTCAATAAAAACCTGTATGGTCTTTATGCTTCAGTTCTTTCCTCTCTGGGCAGTGATCTTTTCTTTGGACATAAAAATGGATGGTTGCAACTGTTTCACTCTCCATGGAATCACTGATTGCAAGGGTAGATGTGTTGTATAAGGTAAATATTTCACTGCGATATGTCAGAAGTTCCCTCGGGAGACCTGGCAACGCCTGGTTCATGCCTTCAGTGCCTATCTGGGCATGTTTCTTATTAAGCGTGATCAGAGCAGCCCAGCTGCTAAGCAGTGTGACTTGAGACAAGTCTTTCCAGCTCATGAACTTGGCCCCGTCTACCTTGTTATTCCCTCTCAGTGCTGGGCCCAGGAATTGGGGGCAGTCAAACCGCAATAGAAGCTGCCACAACTTCGAGAAGCCCTAATGGACCTCACTGGAGTGAGGGAACTGAAGGCAAAGGTGGCCTTGGGGGGACTCCCTCCCAGTTTTCATCTTCAAATACAAAACGCATTAAGTTTCTGCCAGTTCTGCCCAAATAGTCAGGACGTGTATATTTGCAAACGGCAGCCACACTAACATGTGCTCTTACTGCGCTTTGACTATTTCCAAGATGTGAAGGGCATGAGAGGGAGAATGTGGAATGCAACATGAACCCCTGGATTTGGACTTGAAAGTCATCCAAGTGCATCTTCGCTGTAGATAATTCCCCACCCACTGTCTAAATAGCTCATCACGAGCAAACAATTGCAAATTTTACATTGCCACTGAGTCGCGTGCTTTGTGAAGGGGAACCGCCCGTTTGCGTGTGTGCGCTATTTCAGGCATTCTGCTCTCCTTCCATGGAGCCCCTGCGAACACCAGAAAGACGGTTGAGTCGCTCACGCAGCTGCGCACACGCCACACGTACGCTTGCCCTGTGATCCTCCCTCCTGGTCTAAACGATGGGCCCAGTGAGAGCTCTGCGCCCTGATGCTCTCTACATCCACCGCGTGAGTGTCCTATGAGGAGGAGGCACCCAGCGACTATTAGGCAGCAGTGACCTTGGAACCATGAAATGCGACATGTTATAAAGTAAGGAGCCTGGTCTTCATATATGGCCTGTGCAGTCTCTCTTGAGGCCTTTGTAAGTCACACCAGGTACTTAAGTTATTACTGCTTTTTACATTTCAAAGGCCTACCAACTACCATTGGCCTAAATATAAAATAATAATTTCTGACTGTAGAGCCGTATACCCTGTACTCGAAGAGAAAGCCCTTCCTCGTTTCTCAGCGACAGCCTGTAATCATCTTTGAGTGATTTTCGAGATTCTTCCTAAACCACTATTTCCTCCATGGTGTAAGCTAGGGAAGAGCTTCTCCTGGTGTCAGTGGGGTGGTTCCCATTCCTTCCCAAGCCCAACCTCCCCCTAGCGAGAAGAGGTAGCGGTAAATCTCGGCCAGTTTTTTGTTTTTTTTTTCCAACAGTTACACGGGGAAGAAAGTCATATGACAAAGTCAGATCACCACTTTCTGGAGGACTTTTGAAAAGTTTCAGGTAGTCATTACGGCATGACTGAGTCCTACCCCAGCCTGACATCCTCCTTAAGTTCTAGCCTAGGCTGGAAGGAACAGGGGGCCAGGGTTGCATCTGGGTTCCCTCACAGCCAGACATGGCCATTTCCTCCTTTGGAACCAGGTGGAGTTTGAAGCAGCCCACTCAGATTGGCTTCTGTGAATCTCGGCTGGAGTGTTCAACCTTACCCCATGCATGGCTTAGCAGAGACAGGCATGGGCGAAATGAATGAACACCGAGACGTCACACGTCATAGCTTGGTCTATGGTTTCTTTATACACTAAAAGTATTCTGTCTTTGGAAATCAAAATTAAAATGTACCCCACTTTATAATGAATGGTAATGACTAAATTTGACAATAGTGCTTTTAAAATAATTGACCATTATCTGTTTTCTGGTGGAATTTAATGGACTCATGCTCTGACCTAAGTAATTTTACGTAGTTTGCATCAGGTATATAGTCCTGTTCCCATAATTAACTATGCAATTACCACTTAATAAGAGCCCCTTATTTTAATTAGAATAATCACAGGGCTCATGAAATAAATATTCACTGAGCAGCTGCTATGTATAACACTAATGAGCATGCTGCAAAGGTAAAAAAATTTCTAAGGCTTATTCTTAACCTCAGAAAAAGTGTTTGCAATCTAGAGAAAACCAACATAAACAAGTGCAACAAATACAGTATGAATAGGCAGAACTAATTGCTAAGAGGATATCAGTAGAGGAAATGATTAATTTTAAGAGACCGTATAGAGTTTTCCACCTAAGTAGAACTTGGATTGGACCTTCCAAATCTTTGAGGTTACTTCTGCCTCTAGAATTAGGGCTAATAGAAAGCAAACACCATAGTTTGCCATGTACAATGTGCACTTTTTAGTCCAAGTTTTTGAGGGCAAAATAAGGGTATGCATTATACATGGGTAGTACTTGAAATACCTTCTATCTGCTCTTGTGTTTTGTAATTATTTGTTTCATGAAATTTCTTATACCATCATATGTTCACAAATAAATGCTAAAATTCCTTTATAATACAAAAAAAAGCAAGTACCTGAATATAAATAAGTTAATTAATTAAAAAAATTAAAATGGAAGATTTTTTTCCCTGAATATTTGGGCCATAAATGTGGGTGTGCATTTTATATGGCAAAATACGATATTTGCTCTTATCACACTTATAGTCTTTTTTAATGAATGAAGGTTCTCCTAAGTCAAACTGAAAAAGGATTAGTCTAGTGATATACTATCAGGGGCAATTATATTATGTATGCAAATTCAGGGGCCCCAATTGCATTGTGACTTCCATGTTTAGGGAAGAGTGGGAAGAGCATTCCAAGGGCAGGCACCAGCCTCAGCAAGGTAGACAGGTATGACAAGCTCGTGGCGTGTGTGGGGTGCTGAGCTGTCCTGTGTGGCCGTGGTGCCTGGTGAGACTTCAGAAGAACTGAGCTTCAGTGCTGAGATACAGAGGTTGGACTTGATCTGTAGACCAAAGGGAACTATATCAGGCTTTCCTGGCTGAGGGTAATCTACATCCTGAGTTTCAGAGGATAGCTATGTAAAGAAACGGTCTTAGGAAGCAAGAAATTAAATTTCTCAAGATAGATTAAGGAGAGTATTGCAATGATTCAGGCCAAAACTATGAAAGTGACAGTAAGGATAGGAAGAGAGGGTGGAAAGAAGAGACATAATCGATTCTATTTTATGACCTATGGAAAAATTACAGCTATTATTTAGCGAGCTTTGTCTCAATGCTTATACCCATGGATTTTAATTTATAGGTGACTAAATGACACGACAGAGAGACTAATGCCCCTGAAAGATTTTTATTACTTGTATTTCCAAGAGGAAGGTCACAGCATGCCACGCAGGACCACAAGGGGAAGCGCCAATGTCGGTTGGGAGGCAGAATGGAGCAAGAGGGAAGTCCAGGCTGAGCCTTTATTGGGGTTTCCAGGGAAAGGGCAAGGCAGGGCAGGGCAGACTGCGTAGCATCAGCTGTTTGTCTAATTCCAGCAAGACTGGGCACATAGGAGCTGTCCCTTGTTGTCTGGTACCTGGCCCCAGGGTGAGGAGTATGGGGGAAACACTGCTTTTATGTGTGAGAGTCGGGTGAGGAGGTATTGCAGAGTGTGTGCCCTGGGTCACAGGGGAGTTAGAAACAACTTGGGCTGTTAGGTTGGCCTGTGATGCATGGAGGTCAAATAGATGAATACAGAATCAAAGAAAACATGAGTTAGAAAATCTGTGTACCAGGACCCTTGGCTAAATGCTTTATACACGTTATCTCGTTCATTGCTCTCCGCACTCTGCAGTATATGCTAAATTGCCCCCGTTTTACACAGGAAGCAACTGAGACCCAAAGTGTTTCAACACCTTACCCAAGTTCACACAAGTGATCACGGTTTTTGGAGCTGGATTCAGTCCTACACGTCAGCACCTCCGGCCCCCTGCTGCTAATCTCTGCGCTCCAACGCACACGGCTTTCTCTGCTTCATTGTTCTTCCTCACTCTGGGCTCAGGACAGGAGACTCCTCCCGCTGAAAAAGAGTAATAGAAAGTTGTAGAAACTGCTCTAGTGGCCGTTGGATTAGGGAGTAGAGGCAGATTTATGTGGTTCACTGTCTCTCTGTAAGTATGTATACGTACACTGGTGGCCCATTATTTGGTGTGTTAGAATAAATGTGTGACTTAATCACTGTCCCCTCCCTTCCTGGAAATGCTTCTCAACCTTGGCCCCTCTCTGATCATTCTGATTCTGGGACTTGGGAGCTCTCGTGTCAGCAAACAAAGCCCTTACCAGATTGCCTCCTCCCCCGTGTCATTGGCCCATGATCTCAATTGCCTATGAGATGATGTCTGATTTCCCCGGGAGAGACAGTGAGAACCTGCCTCAGGAACTACCCTGTTTGGTCACAGTCCAGCACAATTCCTTGGTTCAGACCAACCACTCCCCATGTGTCCTGTCCCTACGGCTTCGTTCTCTAACACTTGGCTGCCTTCTCACCCCTCCCTGTACATCTTCATGCCTAACGTCCATGAAGAGCCAGCTCGGTGCTTAGCCTCTGCGGGAAGGCATCCACGGTGCCCACAAATCCTGCAACAAGGTCTAGGAAGCAGCTACTTTGCACCAGGCCATGGTGGGGATGCAGTCAGGACCTTGGAGCTTGTGACTGGCCGAAGGGACAGGGTGAAATAGTGACAGATGCAAAGATTACAGTTCAAGAATATGGCGACTATGTCCCTGAGACTTTAGAAGGCTTTCCCAGCCAGACTGGTTCCACTTTGAGGGCAGGTATTGCTTCGCTCGTCTTCATCTTGCAGCACACTCCAGTCGTCCGTCTGGGCTTTGGCTCGCTCATGGGACAGTGGACCCTCAGACAGAGGCATCACAAGTCTGGTTTCTAAGAGCCTTTGTCAAAGGAACATGGTAGAAATTCCTGTTCTCTGTCCACTGTGAGTTTAGTTATGTGGGGACAGTTGCTGTCCTTGCATCGGGGCTTAGTGACAGGGAGTGATAATAGCAGAGGGTGTCAGATCTCAGTCCCAGAGCTAGCCTGGCTGGCCTGCATACCAGTGTTACCACTTACTAGTTGTCTGACTTTGAGTGTTAATATCATCTCTCAGTGCCTCGTTTTTCTCAAGTGTAAAATAGGGATGATAGCGATTGTAGGAGTTGTGAGAATTTAAATGAGTTAATTTTTTAAAAAGAAGCTTACACCTGGCTGGTGTGGCTCCGTGGATTGAGTGCGGGCTATGAACCAAAGGGTCGCTGGTTCAATTCCCAGTCAGGGCACATACCTGGGTTGCAGGCCAGGTCCCCAGTAGGGGGGGTGTGAGAGGCAACCACACATTGATGTTCCTCTCCTTCTCTTTCTTCCTCCCTTCCCTCCTCTCTAAAAATAAATACATAAAATATTTTTTAAAAAGTAAAAAGAAGCTTAAAAATGGTACCTGGCACATGGTAAACACTCAGTAAGTATGAACTGTTATTATTACTTATTAGTTTGTGGTCCTCATGACTGTGCTTCCCATCTCTTTGAGCTTTTCTAGTCAATTCCTGGTAACTGGAGCTGCCTAACCTTCTAAGTCACCATGTCCATCAATCTCCTCTCCTAGTAAATTTTTATAAAACTGAAGCTGGAAAACCTCAGCATAAGCATTTCGCTTGGAATACTAGAAATGTTGGCGTTTTATTATTCCTGCATTGACATTTTAATAGCCAGCCATGGCTTTTAAAAGAATAGAGAAGATGCAGCATCTGTTGGCCTCCGTATTGGGGTCGCTGTTGTGTTTTTGTTTCCATGTGAACCTTATTTTTTCAAAGTTTATAAGCCCTTTGCTCCCTGACGAGATCCAGCAACAAGTTTCTGTTCCAAAGAACGGTATTTGTCCTCCTTGAAGATCGACCCTGGTTTCTACTTTCTTTCCAAAGAAGTCACTCTGAGCTTTATGCTTCTAGAACTTCCATTTAGCTTGAGATTTTAACAAATGTACTTTTTCCTGTTTAATCACTTTGGAAAAGTTCTTAAAAGCTGCATATTCAGCAAGCACATTGTCTTTTGGGTTTCGACACTGAGTTGCCTCTAGTTGGTCTTAGTTTGAGATCTGGAAGTAGAACATGTTAGGAATTCACTAGGAATATATCTCTGTTCTACAGGCTAGTGGCCTAGACTGCAGAAAGGATTTCTCCCTTAGAGAGAAAATTGCTGATACCCTTCTCCTTGAAATTTTAAAAGTCTAGGGCAGTGGTTAAGAACTCTAGCACTAGAGTAAACAGACCTGGATAGATCCCTGACTCTGCTGCTTGTAGCTGGCCTGCCCAAGCCTCAGGCTGCCCATCTTTAAAATGGGGGTGACAGAGGTTTTGTAGGGACTGAATGAGGCAGTGTGCATCAAGCACTTACAGCAGGGCCTGACAGCCACGAGCATCAGATGCTCGCTGCGGCAGATGTCTGACCCTAGAGTTTCTGGGATGAACTCCATCTGGCCACTGACGTTTTCTTGAAACAGAATGTGCCCTCCTCGAGTGGAAGGGGGTTTTGTGTGAGAATGCCTGGAAAGTGACCAAGGGTACTTATTTAATCACTCTAGTCAGGAAGGAAAGGGGGGAGGAACACTAAAATAATAATTCAAATTTAGAATCTTTGCCTTGTAGATGTTAATTTCTCATTTTCTTGACATTTTCACAACCAGTCATGTGAACTTGGGGTACCCTTTCGAGGAGAGTACAGAAAACCGGCCATCAGCCTGAAATAGTGTCTGAAGCCCTGGCTATGTATATCAAGGCTGAGATGAGGAAGGACTCGGGTCACAGACGTGTTTTATTTTATTTTATTTTTTTAATTCTTTATTTTATTGATTATGCTATTACAGTTGTCCCATTTTCCCCCTTCACTCCCCTCCACCCTGCCCACCCCCTCCCACCCACATTCCCCCCTTTAGTTCATGTCCATGTGTCATAAGTACAGAACGTGTTTTAAATGCCTTCCTTCTGTGAAGATTTTTTTAAAGTCCGTACATCCTTTAAATGGCTTCTTTGATAGCTCACACTGAAAGTCCAGGAAGTACAGCAGCGGGATTTGTACCAATCCCAAAAGACCAACAGTGATGCCACTGGTGGGAGAGGTGGCATGCTCTGAGAGTGACGTCTTTTTCCCTGTCCCCAAAGCTCTGAGCCACTTTGAGGCCCACAGTGATGGCAGGCTGCCAGCTCGGGAATAAAATCTGCAGTTTTTCATTTGAAATCAGAGGATAACATTTGGACACTTGTTAATCTTGCAGCAAACACTTTAACTCCCTAGTTACATGTGCATGCAGACACACACACATGTAATGCACACACGCACACATGCACACACAGACTCTTCTCCCTTCTTTGGTGACACACTCTTGCTGGTTCCCGCGGCCTGTTTTCCTTCAGACCCTTTGATCTCACTCTCTGGCTCTGTTTCTGAACAACAGCATCTCCATGCAGAATGCATGGAAGGAATCGGAAGCCAACTGGCATTTGAAAAGAGAGTGAGTGATTCGTGAGCATAATTTTACAAGTGTGTCTTAAGTCCAGAGATGTGAGAAACCAACTGTGCACAGGAAAAAGGTCCCCAGGTAAGGGTTTGTTAAAGGTTATATACGTGTGTGTGAGGCTGAGTCCTCTGGTGGTGTTATGGTGGTTTTAGACACCCAATTTGAGAGTTTTTGTCTTTACATATTACCTAATAAATGTAAGACTTTGTTGTATTTCAAAGGATAAAATTACTTAGAACTACCAAGAAAATATGGAAAAATCATGCTATGATCACTGCAGAATTCCTGTTTTGCTTATTTTCGTGGTTTTTAACTTTATATGTGTATGTATATTTGTATATATGTGTGCATGCGCACACACACACACCACACACACACACACTGGGCAACATTTTCCTAAATATTGATTGGAAGCCATATATTCTTATTAGAAGTACTTTAAAGCATATTAATACTTTCAAGCATTTAAAAATTTCTCCAGGAGCTGAAATAGACTGTATGTGATGCTGTGATTCTAAAAAAGTCAGGACCATTACAAACAACTTGTGAGTTCTTGAGCTTCAAAAAATGGGTGAAATATTGAGTCAGTGCTCTCTGCCTTGAGCCTGCAGAGCAGTCTGGCCTGCCGCAGGTTACGGAGAGAGCACTGAACTTGGAGTCAGGCCTGCCGCTCTCTGGCTGGGTGCCTTGGGCAGACTATTTGAGCCCTCTCCCGTGTCCTCAGACGCTTTGTGAGGTGGCCGAGCTTAGGGCACAGCCCTTGAAGGAGGGATCCTGGGTGGGCAGAGGGAGGGGAAGTGGGGTGATTTCAGGACACTCTCCTGGGGAGTGAGTCGAGGTGTCTGGTCCCGGACAAGCTTCCCCTATTTCAGAATCTTGCCTGGGGCGGGCCACAAAGGGGGAGCCCTCTGCAAAAGTTCTGCTTGGTCATTCAGCATTCAGATGACCACAGTGGGGGCTGTCAGCCCTTTGCATACAATTGAAACATCTGTGAGGCTGGCTGGCCTCACTGGGGGGAGGCTGACACAGACGACTTCCCACTGGGCAAAGGGAAAATGCTGTGTTTTGTTTCCTGATACCACAGCAGCTTTCTTAGGGAGGGGAATCAAAAATGTCAGCACATCATTGCCTGCTTGGGAGCACAGCTCGAGCCCTCTCTGATAGACCTAGAGGACCATGTTCTCGGGAGCTTCTGAAAACATGTGGTTCTTCTGGTGGGCTTCTCCTTCTTCACCTTTTCTTAAAAAAAAAAGTCAGCTAAGGACCCAATAATGGCAAACGCATCAGACTTGGAGGTCAGTTGTGAAACTACTTAGTGTTATATCCATTTTGAAAGATAGTTGTTAGTTCAAGTAGTTGGCATATTAATGGTTTGACTCCGTAACCTGACTTTTTGTATTTTCAAAATGAGATATAGAATTAAACCTTACCTATTGTTTTAATATTTGCATATATATGAAAATGAGACTGCTCAAGGAAGAATCTGGGGAACCATTAAAAAATTGATAAGGACTACCTGACAACAAGTGTGGTGATGAGGCATCTACAGCTGACTTAGGGAAATAAGACCAAGTCCAAGTGCCTCCTACACACAGCTCCAGGCCAGACAATACAGAAAGCTCTAGAGACCCTCATGTACTCTTTTGCAGCAATTGTGAAGCTTGTGTGTGAGGCTAGGTGGGGTTAGGATCTTCATGTATCAAATCTTAGGTTCACCTCTCACTTTAAAAGAGGCTGTCTTTACTAATAAATGTTCCCATCTACAGATAACTTGAAATACAAGTTAATTCACCTATAATTGTTAAGCTCAGACTCTTAAAAATAAATTCTTTTGAAGTTCTTTTCCCCCAGGGAGAGTCTTATTTATACAAGTTATGTGCTTAACATTTATGTTTTTCTCGTGGCCACTACAAAGACCAATCGCAAAGTAACATTCATGGTAGTCTTGGTCTGTGTTCATTGCCTTTACATCTTTCTCTTTCTTCTCTTTATTTTCGTGTCCCTTGCCACTGAAATGTAACTCTCCTTGACAGTGGTGGGATTTGAATACGCTCGGTGGACTGGGCTGCCCTGCGTGTCTCGGTTGTGTTCCTGAGCTGCAGCTGTGCAAGGCATCACCGCTGGGGGAGCCTGGGGGAGCCTGGGGGAGGGGCCTCGTGCAGCGTTTCCCTTTTTCTCTCCTTCTCTTGTCTTTTCCTTTTCTTCTAGTCTCTTTTCCTTTATAATCTCCTCTTTGCTTTCTCTCTTCTTCATTTTCTTCCTCTTTCGTTTCTTCCTTTCCCTTTCCTTCTTTTTCTTTTCTCTTTTCTGTTCCTTTTCCCCCAACTTCTTATTCAGTTGTACTTATTTCAAAAATTTTTTTAAATATTTTATGTAACTTACTTGAGATTTCCAATACCTAACACACATTCCAAAAATACTCTTTGGTTCAATACAACATAAATGCTTCTCCAGTGTTGTGGTCTGTAAATCACTTTGCCAGGTAGGAAGAGAGAGTGTTGATTTTGAGGTCTGCCTACTCACTCAAGCAATGCCATTAGGCACTACCCACTTGCCTAAGTAATCGGGCCAACCCCTGGGCTCTCTGAAGGAATAGGAACAGTAATGTTGAGAGTTAGTAACATTCTGTGAGCACCTAGTGTGTCCCAGGTTCATGCCTTATACTCATTCAATGTCTTAAGCCTCAGAATACCCCATGACGACACGAAAACTAAGCAATTTTAAACATGGCATGTTTAAACAATAATTAATGTCCCTACTTGCAAAATACTTCACTCTATGAGGGATCTTAATGATAGGCAATGGATCCTTTTAGCTAAACAAATAAACAAAAAAATTTCCTTTTAAATTATAATGTAAACACAAGAAAACTTTGAAACTGCAGTCATTCTCCTCTGAGAATAAATACTGCCAATTACCCATAGCCCCTGCTATCTTTGCTAACTCCTGCTAGGTTTAACATTGAGAGAGCCAAATTTTAGATCACAACTTCTGGTAAATAGCTCAGCATGAGAATAATATTTATTATTGGCAGCAAGCAGATTTGTATTGTTTCAGATTGCTTACGTGCTGGGGTAAGTAGAGAGGGTCATAACAAAGTACAATATTAGAGTGAATCATGGTGTCACATGCTAGGTAGAAGCTTCCAGATGTCTCATCTAAATTGGGAGGGGGAGGCATTCCATGCCGGCGCTCAGGGCTGCACTAGCAGGCTGACCAGCCTCCCTCAGCGGCTCACCATTAGAGAGCAGCAGGTACCCCCCCTTTATTGGGAAGATGTAACATGAGGAAATCGGATGCCTCATTCTTGCAAAGCCACTGAATAAGTGATTGACTCTCAAAATGTGTTCCCAAGACCAGCAGCATCAACACCATCTGGGGGCTTGTTAGCAACTCTCAGGCCCCACTACAGACCCCTAGAATCAGAAACTCTGGGGTGGGACCTGGCAGTCTGTGTTTAGCAAGTCATCCAGGTGATACTGGTACCCACTGAACTTTGAGAAGCACTGGGTTGGCTTACCAGGGGCGATCCTATCTCCAGGCCTCAGCTTCTTCTATAAAATGGGAGATTTGTAGTAAACTGTTCCTAAACCACCTCTCTGAACTCCAGGCCCACATCCCAAGTGCTCTAATTCTATAGACCTGTGGCGTAAGTGTACATACCTGGGGGTATCACACAGCAATTGAGAAGACAGACTCTGAAATCTAACTGCCTGGGTTCAAACTCCGCTGCCTCCACTTAGCAGCACTGTTCACTGGAGTGGCCTCCTGAGACTTCCTGTTCTGTACAGTGGAGAAAATAGCCCCGGCGTTCTAAGGGTCTGGGAGAAATCCATCTGAAGCATGTGGAACAATGTCTAGTACATAGGAAGTACTCCCGCACTAGGCATTAGCAGACTTCTCTCCCCCTAAAATATTCTGGGACTCCAAAGATAGAAATTATGGAGTATACAGCTTGATTTCCTATAATTGGGTACCAGGTACCATGATGGATGTTTTGTAAGTGGGATATCACTTAAATCAAATTGTAACCCATGTAATAAGATGGTTCCTGATGTCAAAAAAGACAGTTGGATCGATATTAAAGTCCAGGATCACATAGTACCCTAATTTAGAGGTACAGTAACATCCTTGTAGCATAGCTGTGACCTTCCCCTGGCAACACATAAGTCACTTTAAGAAAAAATACTAGTGCCCTGGTATCATCCTCCAGAGAATATGATGTTTTTAAAAACAGTGTTTGATTATTATTTAATACCTTGATTTTTGAAGACATGCAGGATTTTATGTAACATTTTTTTTAATTGTATTTATTTTATTTTTAGACAGAGGGCAAGGGAGGAAGAGAGGGAAAGAAACATCAGTGTGTGGTTGCCTCTCGTGCACCCCCTCCTGGGGACCTGGCCCAAAACCCAGGCGTGTACCCTGACTGGGAATCGAACACACGAGCCTTTGGTTCGCAGGCTGGTGCTCAATCTACTGAGCCACACCAGCCAGGGCTTGTGCAACATTTTTACATGATTGAACTACTTGGTGCCTTTGAACTTGCTTACATGCTATCATTATCCCTGACAGTACAACCAGGTTAATTTCAAGTCAGTTTGGCTGACTTAGTAGAATCTTCACTCTGGTGAATCACTGTGCTGATTTTCATGGGGAGTTACAGAAAGAGTCTAACAACAGCAAGAATTTCTTTTCTCTTGGCCCTTGAATTTCAGAGTTGAAGAATATCCTCCAACTCCATTCTTTACCTGCTAGAATGTTGGGTTATCACTCTTAGTTGATTCTTGAAGCAAGGGAGGAGATGGCCAGGGTCCCAAATGCAAAGTCGCAGGTACCCAAACCACACCCTCCACACCGGCCTGGGAGGGTGGGGCGGACCTGCACATCAAAGGCACTCTTAATTTCACCTCAGGCTTCAGACCCGAACCTTCATCAACTCCTCACGACAGCCGGAGCTGCCCTCCCGTGGCTCCTTTCCGAAAAGCCCAAGTCTAGACACAGAGGTGGCTTTTCCTACAACTACCTCACCCTGGCCCCAAACCTGATATCTCATTAGTTCTGTTTATAATCTTCTATTCCTCTTTTGGGGAGACTTGAGGTCTCCATTTTATCGGTGACTCCATAAAACCTTTCTTCTTTGGGGTGATGGAATAGGGAAGATAGAGGGAGGGGGTTGGGGGCTGGTAGCCACTGTGAGCTCCCCTAAAACCATAGTTCTGAACCTTTACTAGGCACAAAAATCACCAGGGAGCTCAGCTATCCATGCCCATTCCAGGTGCCCATCCCTGGAGATTCTGATTCCGTGTGCTCAGGCCAGAGCCAGCAGTCCAGCTGCTGCTGAAAATGCAGCTGGTGGGGACTGTATCTGCAGCCTGGGCTGCCAGAGCACAATACCACAGGCTGGGGGCTCTAAGCAGCAGACATTTATTATGGCCTGGTTCTGGTGGCTGGAAGTCCAAGCTCAGGGTGCCAGCAGGGTTGGTTTCTGGTGAGGGCTCTCTCCCTGGCTTGCACATGGCTGCCTTCTCGCTGTGTCCTTGCGTAGCTTTTGCTCCGTGCGCTGCATGGAGGGGGAAAAAAGTTCTCTGGTGTGTCTTCCCCTTCCTATAAGCTCTCCATTCCCATCAGATTAGGGCCCCACCCTTGTGGCCTCATTTAACCTTAATTACCTCCTTAGAGGCACCATCTCCAAATATAACCACATCTGCATTGTAAATCATAGGGTTTCACATGTGATTTGGAAAGTTGTGGGGCTGCCCACCATTCAGTCCACAATAGTGATTTGAGAGGCATTGGACCACACCTGGAAAAAGGCTGGTTTAGAGTGTGTACCAACAACCAGAGATTTCATTTGTCAAGCATTTAATTTACAGCACCATTCTGATAAAGGGTGTATTAAAATGTCCACATAGATTTAAATCTCTGTCTACAGAACATACATAAATGCAAAGTATATTTTGATGCCATCAGAATGCTCACGTTCATAAATTATAAATGGTTTTGCTCATCTTCAGACAAACCTTTTTAATTAAATCATGGAGTGGGATTTATTGATGCAGAAGAGAAAAATCCTTTCCTGACTCGGGGCTTCCAGAGAAGCACCCAGAAGAAAGCCACCATGCCCGCATGCCAGGGGCCAGCCAGGAGGTATGCCAGAATGAAGTCGTGGCCTCTTAAACACATTTCCCAGTTGCGAAGACAAATGCCAGCCAGTTAAGTAGTCTGAGGTGTGTTAGACGTGCTTGGTGCGTCTCAAGTCTGGAGCAGCTTTTTCCCTCGGGGAAGCTTTCTACTTCTTGCACATCAGGCTGGGGGAACGCAGCCCGGTTTGTTTTTCCATCCCCCTCACCCACTCCCTCCTCCTCCTGCTCCGGAGGGAAGATATCACATATCAGAGAGTTTCTTCTTCAGACAGGCTTGGGTACCTCTGCAAATCCCCATGGAGGCCTCTGTGTATTCAAATTTTATCTGCAGGGTTCAGAAAGAAATAAACACTGGTGTGGGGTGCAGGATGGGGTTTTTCCCCTTTCTAGGAAATAATGCTCCTGGTTAGTGCCTCTGGGTGTCATTGTAAATGCTGCGTGTCAAATGCACAAGTGCTCTTCCAAGTCAGGGGCCTGCTTAGTCCTCCTTTTTTCTTGCCCATAAACCCAGGCTTACGGCCCTTATTTATTTTGATGGGACTAAGACCTCCAGTTCTAAGTCTCAACTTCTGTCCGATGATTTTTTAAAATATACAACAACAAAAAAAACACAAAGGTTTTATGAGATTAGGATGTGATATGTAAATTTCGGCATTTATAGTTGATCTTGGCTTGTTTTTCAGAAGAATATCAAAAACGAAGCCCTACTTCAGTATTTGTAGAAGCGTCTTAGAAGACCGGACCCCCAAGTGTGGCCAGATACCTCAGTGTGCTGTTCCTGCAGCTGCAGTTTTTGTGTTAGTGTCCCAGGATTTTCAATGTCAGAAAGTAGGACACCAAGCTGTCGGGGTGTTTGGTTTGGCAGAATTACCAATTAGACTCTTTCTTCTATCTTAATTCCTTCATAGAGACCCTGAGCAAATTCTAACGTTTATGGATGTGCTGAAGGTTTGTGAGAGAGCTACCAGGACAAAGACTTTGGTTAGCATAAAGAGTGACAAAAATGAAAATAAGAGTTCATGGGGCCCACTGGTGAAGACGGCTGAGATTTTCCGCCCCACAGTTCATGTTCTCCCACCCTCCTTCCCGCACACATTTACCCCTCACCCCCCACTGAATCTGTCCGTGCTGGTTCCGATCTCAGGGCACCTTTCCCCCGCCAATCTTGTACAGCATAACAAACAACAAGTGGTATTTTTAAGTCTTTGTTTCATTTTCATATGACTCACAAATTGAAGAGAAATAAATTGTTCCTACCAGATTATTTCTAGTAATCTGGCCATTCTAAAACTACTAACCTAGATATAGTACAGGGTCCAACTCTGTCCATGCGTGTAGCCCAGAGTCAGATTCTCTAGGCTCCAGGGACAGGCACATCACGTAAAGGAGTAAAGGGGACTGGTGTCCGACTGAAGGGAGTGGTGGGGACTGCGGCAAACTGGAGAGCACAAGGCCAGGATGACGGGAGCAAGCTCAGCTCCACCTGTTGCCGCTGAGTGGGAGTGTAAGAGTGGTGGTGACTGATGTTTCCTCCCGCTTTTTCTGGCCTCCCTCTTTCCCAAGCCAAAAAAAAAAAAGGTCTGCAGTTGTACATAAAATATCCTGACTTTGAAAATTTGGTTCCTCAACTGAAAGAAATTTAAACCCTGTGTTGACAAACAAGTCCTCAGGTCACCCCCTGCCTGCTGGGCCCCAGATCACAACATCCCGGGGCAGTGAGTCCTCAACCCCCACCAGGCCCCACCAGCCCCCACCAGGCCCCACCAGCCCCATGGGTACTGCTGAATCACACGAAAAGACTAAACTTTGCCAGCTCGGTTTTCCCTTCCCACCAGCACAGCGTCAAGACCTCATCCCCCACCCCCTTTATTCCAGGGCTGTGCCTCCCTGGCTCCTGCCCTTTGCCCTGGGCTGCTTACCCACCCAGGGCTCTTGTCCTGAGATATTTGGAGCCTCCAGGCTTCCCATGGGAGTTCACCTCATGGGCCACCCAAGCTCAGGCTGCCAAGGCCACCTTTCTCTCTCTATGGGAAAAGGATTTCCTTTCCTCTTGTCTTTTCTAAATTGCTTGAGATGTTACAACTGTGCGCTCTCTCTCCCTCTCCCTCTCTCTCTCTCTCTTTCTCTCCCCTACCCATTCTACTACCCAGTCTCTTTTTCCTCTGGGGCATTCCCAGGCTGCCGGGGTGACTGGGGTAAGGTCAGCCTGAGTGGTTGCTCCTCATGAAATCAGAAGCCAGTACTTGCCCTGACCCTCGTGGCTCTGTGGCCGTTCTTTCTCCAGCCCCTTCCAGAGCCACCATCAGCTCCCTCACCTCTATCCCCATCCTCCACACCCCACACAGCATCTGCCACATACACCTGAATCCCAGTTTCAGATATTGTCAGATTCTTTTTTTTTCTTTTTGGAGCCATCTGAAATAGATCCCTTGAAAGTCAGTCAATCACTGTCAGTGAATCAAAGCAAGTAAACCAGGTTCCAGCTTGGGGGACAACTACAAAGAATGTTGCAGTCTTACCTAGTTTCCACGGAGGCTCATCCAGGACATCCACTGCAGTGAATGGGTTCTGATCACCATAATTGCTTATGTACTTAGAGTATATGTGCTCCTCAGATCATTTAGAACAAGCCATACTTCTCATTATCTGTAAATAGAGGAGCATAATTTTTGCAGTTGTACAGTCATATCAGCTTTTATGTTACCACTATTCCAGGAGTATATGAGGCCGGGTACTTGGTTGGGCTGCAACACCAAATTATATACCCCTGTGATCAGATGAGTTATTTCATAATCTTCACTATAACCTTGTTTTCAGAACATGATTTTGCAGAAAGTGGAGATGAGGTCACTAAATAAGTAAAAAGCATAATCTTGATGCTAGACATTGGCCTTCTGCCAGGTGATGTTCATAGTTTTTGTGGGGAATCTTTCTGTTGAGAATAGTGGAGTCAGGTGTCTATCCCAAGTTTGGCCACATAAGGAATTATGGGTAATTTAAAGCAGATTCCCCATACAAAGGCTGCAGGCTCCCGGTTTTTGCATCAGCTTATGGTCACCTGACTTATAGTGGGACCACATCCTCGTGTTATATGGGAGCCTCAAGAGAGACTGTTGGTGGAGTTAAGAAGTGGGCCATTGTGTCTCCCCATCATTCAAAACCATGGAATCTCAGATTTGTAGATTAGGGAAGGGTTCCTAAATGTCACAGACTCCAGAGTTTTCATGTTGCCAATCCAGAGCCATCTGGAACCCAAAGAGGTTAGTGACTTGCCCAAGACGACAGAATTGTCAAGGACAGCTGAGGTTCCACACAGCCCAACTCCAGGTCTGGTGTCCTTTCCACCTGTCATTTCACGGGCAGTAAATAGCGGTTTGGATTGAACAGATTAGCTCAGCTTCGGGGATGGTTTTTATTGCTGCGTCACTGCCGTGATGACCAGCTGTCATGGTGAAAACCTAACACCCCGATGCTCCGGGAGCAGCTTCATCCCCTGGGGTCTGCCATTCTGTCATGTCTTCGTTGTACAGACACCTGAGCAGATGCCTTGTGTTGGGAGCCATCCCAGCACTTGTCAGTTGTCCCTGGCTTTGGGTGTCCTCCAACAGAATGGCGACCAGGGGATCCTGGGTAATACTCAAGGCTCATATGTTCACGGTCAATCCATAAGCCCCCTAGAAGGACCAAGACAAACCAAGTAGGGCGACCCTTCCCCAAGTCTGTCCTTCCTGACCCCTGTTCCTTGAGGGCCCCTTGGATGTTCACCTTAATCTACTCATGCTGATAAAAGCGCCTGACAGGGAAGTTTATGATGTGGTTTACTGTAACCACACCATGTAAGGGGCCCTGTCCAGACAGACGACTGGGCGAGAACAGTCAAAGCTGCTGCCCGGCAGCTCTGCCCACTGTCTGCAGGCGGAGTAAGAAAAGCCAAGGAGAGGGAGGCTGATGTATGCAGAGAAGGGGTCACCCCAAAGTGGAGAAGGAAGTGAGAAGATACTTTAATAAGAGGGCGCTGTTAGCAGTAAACAAGTTATTACTCTGGTATGCACAGCATATTGGCGAACAAGGTTGTCCAGAAAAACATCCGGATTGGGTGGTCACTGTGGGCGTGATGCCAAGTGTATGCCAGCCATCCACACTTGCAGGAAGTCAAACCGCCTGGGCAACCTCTTCTTTCTTCCAGGCTTCCCCTGGTTCGCCCCTTCACTGCCTTCAGAGGTCACACCGCTTCTGCAGGGAAGCCTTCCGTGAGCACCCAGCCCGGGCCGGTCCCCCACCACGTGTCCGTGCAGCACTCTGCGCCTCCCCTGTACAGCCCCCTGCTCGGCTGACCATTCAGCGTCTGTCTCCTGGCCACACTGAGGGCCTTTGAGGACGGGGTTCTGTGCTGTATCTGAAAGTGTGACTGAGGAGGAGCAGGGCAAGCATTTATTTTCCAGAAGACATTCTCTAAAACTTTTCAACATTTTTTTAAATAATAGTGAATTGGCATGATTGTTAACACTCCGTGAACACTGCCGTGGCTGCCACAGAAAAGCAGGATCTTGAGGGCACAGGGAGAGAGTGGTGAGAGGGGACACTCTATTTAAATACCATCCAACCCCCCCCCCCCCCCCGCACAGCTCGGGGGCAATGCTCCCCACCCCCAGCCCCAGCCCCAGCCCATCAACCCTGCCTGCAGGAATCACTAAGGGTAGTTTCTCAGTACGTACAGGAATGAGGAGGCACATGCTATGGGAGACCCAGTAGCATCTCAGATAACTAAGGCAACTCAAAATGGAGGTGAGGTGTGGTTTGTCTTGTGCCTTCCTGGAGTGGCCTTTGAAGAACTTTGGCTCAATGTGGGAAAATACTTTAAGGATGAGAACTGCTCCAGACTGTGATGGACTGGCGACGCGAGCAGGGATCAAATGCCTGGTGATTGACAGGATCCGAGCAGAGCGCATGCCCGCCGAGCTGTTATTGTAAGTGATCATTCACGCAGCAGATACGTTAGACCGGAAAACCTCAGAGTATTGATGTCCTGTTACCATGGGATTTCAATCCATATATCCCCTCCTCAAAATAAACTCCAGAGAAGCAGGATTTTTACCTTTTTGTTCACTGTTGTATCTTTAGTGCTTAATTAAGGCCTAGCCTGGCACTTTGTAGCTGTTTAATAAATATTATGGAGTAGGTGTATATCAGTAGATAGCAAATTCAAAATGTGTTTCTGTGGGGAGGGCTGGGGGTGGGCTGGGCTGGGAGTAAAAGACAGAAAACAATACTTGAACAACAATTAAAATTAAAAAAAGAGAAAAAAATGTGTTTCTGGCATTGGATAGGTTCAAATCCAGTATTTGTTGCATTGACCCAAACCAAGCCTGTAGATCCAAAAAGAGGCTAAGACTGGGCAGTAAAAGCCATGCTCAACATTCCGACTAAGCCTGTGAAGTTCAACCATGATCAGCGTTTCAGGCCAGTCTGGAGTTAGTATGAAGCTGTACCAGTCAAGGAACTGGCAAGAAGTAGAAGTAGCTCAGCTGGTCCAAATGGAGACGTTAATGCGGAGACTGCTTCCTTAAAGGGGGTGTGGCGAAGGGAGCTGGCAAGGAATGGGAAGCACCAAGAGGCTGTAGCAACAGTGGGAAACTGTAACCGTCATTCTCAAGGACAACCCTCAGGGACCCCCAAGGGCCAAGGGAACGACAGAGTTGAGAGAGCC
This sequence comes from Tonatia bakeri, assembly GCA_004024845.1. NCBI lineage: Eukaryota > Metazoa > Chordata > Mammalia > Chiroptera > Phyllostomidae > Tonatia > Tonatia bakeri. The sequence continues at coordinate 205,276 of PVIA01001362.1, read as the reverse complement.
CAGTGAGTGCCGCAACCATGGAGGCTGGGCAGCCCTGGGTGCAGCCACTGCTAAATGCTGGGCACTCGACCCCTGCCCATGCCCTTGTTTCCCTCTGCTCTTTTTAAAATAAATTTTATTAATCAAATATTTTTTTAGAAAGAAGTTGTCCCACGTATTTATGCATTCATTGGTTGATTCTTATATATATACCCTGACCAGGGATCGAACCTGCAATCTTGGTGTATTGGGATGCTGCTGTAACCAACTGAGCTACTCAACCAGAGCTTGTCTCCCTCTTCTCTTTGTTTTATAACATTGGTGTCTTGGGTTAGCCAAACCCACCTGGAAGCCAGTCAGCAGGGGGCAGTGCGTGCAGACCTGGGCAAGGCAGAGAAGGGGGGTGGTCACATGGGGAATAACCATCACATCAATTTATTCTGCTCACCTTCTACCTTAATTAGACAAATAATACACATTCGTTCAAGAAAATGCCGAGACTGGGTCACAGTGAGGGAACTCCCCCACAATCTCACCTCTTTAACCTCTAGGTGAATATTTTGGCTTTTTCTCCTTTGTCTCTCTCTTTTTTCCTTTCATATACTTGTAAAGGATTTGAACATTTTTATTCAGAATAAACCAACATAAATTTGATTACAATTGTTTCTTGGCCTAATTAAGATGAAGCCCGTGGCCGTCGGAGAGCTCTGTTTCCTCTCCTTTGTTCTGCGAACGTAAACAAGTTACTTCATGCACCTCTGTGGGAACCAGGGATTAGGCAAGCGTTTGGACTCACAGAATCTTTCAGCACCTTTGGCTCTCAGCTTGGATACCAAGTAATTAAATATAAGATGAAAGACGAGTCCAACAGAGCTCACTCTCCGAGACTGGAAAAGGAAATACAAGTGAAGGCAGCCTCGCTTAGCTGGATTTCACTGTCAACATACAGTTCCTGTCCCCTTTTCAGAGCGCTGGAAGGGCGTGTGAAACCAGGGGGAAGACAGTGGAGGAAACAGAGCTGGTGCTCAGTGCACAGTTCTGGTGACAGCCGCAGCGCCCCACACCGCTTGGGCGCGCTGGCCGCACTCGTCATCCTTTACCTGGTACCTGTCCAGCCTGCCCCACGGGAGCTCCCAGAAGGCAAAGCCCACGTCTGACCCCTGAGCCCAGCACGGAGCCTGCTGTGGAGCTTGTCCCCAGGTAGCAGGGGTGACAAAGTGGCTGATGTTCTTAAAGTCCAGGGAAAGTCAGGTGGGTGTCACTGTGTGTGCCAGAGATCTAGCAGGCAAAGACGGTGTTTAAGGCCACTGTCCCAGGACACCTAAGGTTAGTGGCTCCTGTCACCTGCTTTAGTTAAAAATAAAAATCCTGGCAGGTATGAAGTCATCTTGGCTCCTTTGGAGAAGAGTAACTTCTGCTTCCCTGAAGTGGGAATTATATTTGGCCTTTTACAGATTTCTTCCTGAACGGGATTGTCCTCATGACTGGGTGCAAGAGGCCAAAGGAATAAAAAGGAAGCTCAAACCACCCAGTTTGGTTCGAGAAGTTAGACAGCCTCCCCCGGGAGAAGTCCGTTTGCTCTCGGATCATACATCTAGTGGGTTAAGCTCTCAGCCCCTGCCACGATGAAAGTGGCCTTGGCATTGGGGGAAGAACACCAGTGGCGGCCACCCTGAGGGTGGCATTGCTGCGGGGAAGATTCGGAACAGCTACTCTGCAAGCTCAGCTCCTCAGCAGCGCCTCTTTCGGTAATTGTCTCCAAACCCTCCATCGCAGGGTCTGGAGACCAGGGCTGCAGCTGGCAAGATCGCACTGAGCCCTCCCCACCTCTTCATTGCCTGGTAGTTGTGGAGGGAAGCTGGCCAAGGGCGCTGGTCCCTCTCCTCTGCTGAAATGTGAAATGGCTTTGCAAGCTCACACAGAGGGCGTGAATCTCCACGAGTGTACTCTGAACTTATCATAGATTTTCATTTTGATTTTTATTTTGGAAAATACTGCTGCAGGATTTCAGCAGTGTGTCCAAGCTCCTTCTACACATTCAGGTATATTTTTTTAAAGAGAGCTTTCCAAGTAAGATGGTGTTGAATGCCTTTCGTTATGAATGGATTAGATGCGGGTTATCTCCTAGAAAAAAATGTGTCTGCAAACAGACTGCATTCTTAGAGGGATAATTAGCTCATTGTGCTCAGCACAGAGAGTCCCCCCATGGTGTCCTTAAAGATGGGACTGATCTAGTTTTGAAAGCCAGAGGCTATTTGTAACATATTGCTTGTTTGGTATCTAAAAATTGTTCGGTTCAGAAATAACTAAGACTCGATTTCATTGTCTCTGGATAATAAAGACCAAAATATCCTAATAAAAGAACAGTGCAGAAAATAGAGCCAGTATTGTCCCAGAGGCAGAGGAACACGCCCCTGGGGAAACTCCTGGGACCACCAGATGTTAGAGACCGAGGGCAGGCTGATGAGTGATGAAGCAAACCGTGACTTGATCGTAAGGTAAGGGGGGGCCCTGAAAAAGTGTTGTGAATAATGGGTTTTGTGTGTTTGTTTCCTACAACTCTATGGCCGTGCGTCAGTACAAACACCTCAGTGCCATACGGAACGAGGAATTATATTTTCAGCTAGAAAAATTCAGTCCTAGTAACTAGTTATTATTTATAGTTTGGTTTCCATTGTTAGATTCAGTATTCCAGGACAGACAAAAATAGTACTTTCATTTAATTTCTCCTATACCTCAGTGCTTTGTCTGCCTCAGACTTATGTCTTTTGCCAAGAGTAAACGCTTTAAATCTGTGAAGACAAACTCACTTACCATGAAAACTATTTCACTTTGAAAATAGTCCCTTAGGGAAAAAAACAGATTAACTTGTTTTTTTGTTTAGCAAAATATATCATTTGCTCCACATAGCAATCACGAGGCAGACTTTATAGTTGGGGACCTTTTCTGAGTTTATGGTAGCGTGTCTGGAAGAGTGTGTATAGATTTTCAATAAACAGCACTGCAATGCAGAGGGTGTTAGCACATCACATCTCAGTGTCCGGAGGAAGGTCAGTGTGTCCTCCTACGGGACACCAGTGGGGACGTATGACACCTTTCAGCATGCGACAGACTTTAATATTTATCATTTATTTTGTGGTATGCGCTTAGAAAATGTAATCCCACGCCTTAGTCTTTCAAAGAAAAAAGTTCTACTATACAAAAAAAATTAAGAACATTTTATCAGTGGCCTGACTTTTAGAAAACCGCTGGTTTCACCATTTGTCTTGGAACATGTGTCACAAGGACAATGTCTTAAATCACAGGAGAACCAGGTTCGCCCCTCCTCCAGCATTTAAATCATCATGCTCCATATACAGAATATGAGTTGTGTTTTGAAATACACATTATAACTTCTAGGTCTTTCTATCTGAAAAATGCAAGATTATTTTTTAAGCCTGCCTCGTCCAGTGTTGATTACATGAAGCGAGCTCTCTGCTGGCATCTGAAAAGGGTGTGCATGCCGCTGCCCTTCCTTCCCTCTCTGGGCCATTCTCCTGTCCTTCCTCGCACAGCTTCTTGGAGCTGTTGCCTGGCTGCAGAGTCAGCAGAGTGTCTCAACTAGGTCAGACCTGGTCAAGCCTGTAGGACCGCAGGCTGTTTGTGCTTCGCCCCCTCCGCCTCCCTGCCCTTCCAGACAGCCCCACTCCCACCTCCTTCCTGAAAGAACTAAAAATCCCCAGAAGGACACACAGGCTAATTCACACCACCATGACAACTGTGACAAGGACTCCCTCACCCTTCCCCAAGGATGGCAGAGTCTTAGGACATTTACCTGAAACCAAAAAGAGTTGGTTTCTCATAGTAGAATTCCAGGCCTCATGGCAGATTTCCAGAAAGGGATGTTTTTCAATGGCGGGCCTCTCTGGTCCTCCTCCAATTAGGCCACAAGGCTGGCCTGCACCGAGCTTGCTGGCTGGATTGTCTCCTGCTGGCGGTAGACATGTCCTGTGGGTGCTGGGTCCCACGCCTGCTTCCTGATTGTGTAACCAGTGCTGTGAGGGAGGTTCACAAGAGCTGTTTTCCAGTAACTAACTATCTTTCTCACCTAACAAGGCATAGATGTGCATTGTATCTGTGGCCAATCTCGCTATTGTTTACAAAAAGATTTTGCTGAACAGAAACGATCTTTTCGCCTACTGTTAATACTGGCAAACAGTAATGCTGCAAGAAGTGGCAAGAATGTGTATTTGCACCTTTCACATGTTTTGGGATGTATGTGATTGCATGCATAAAAGTCTAGTGGCAAGGCAGCCGGACACCTGCAAGAGGTATTAGAACTCCCCTGTAACCCCTATGTGGGATATGAGATGGGAAGGACTAGAAAGAAAGTCATGCAGAGCTAGGGTGAACACAGGCGGTAAGAAAATACTGAGGCCCAGAAGGCTCCTCTGCTCAGGTGTGAAGGAGCCTTGAATGTTGCTCAAGAAATGTAACTTTCTTTTTCCCCTCTCTCTGCTATTATTGTGTCTGTATTGTCCCTCCCAGGACCCTATACCCCATTCAATTGTTAATTCAGTCAGCAAATACTTAGTACCTGGAATATAAAGAAAAAAAAAGTGTGTGTGTGTGTGTGTGTGTGTTTCTTGCTCTAAAAAAATCCTTCCAGTTAAAAAAAAAACAAAACAACAACTAGATTCAAAACACGATGAGCCCTCCATGACTGTGGATGCACTGCAGGGTAGTTCCGGCTACTAGCGAGTCGTGGGAAAGGTCCTTACTGATTCAAGTTGATGATTTTACTAAAGCAAGAATTGCAAGTGAACTAACAAGTGACTGACCCAGAGGACCACATATGGCTTGTGCTGTCCCTGCAGAGCTGTCCGTCAAAGCTGAGGCACTAGTGCAATGCAGTTTACAGATTGCCCAGCACTCACACTCCAAGTAGCTTTGCTGTTTTTGTTCACTTGTAACATACACAGCCTCTCTCAGAACTGGCTTTTAAAAAAATGTTCCTTTGCAAAAAAAAAAAAAAAATCCAAGTACTGTATGATAATACTTTACTGGAAGATAAAGTAGTTAACTTGTGGTCTGGAGATTTGCACAGAAAATAAATGAGCCAAGAGGTGAGCAGCCTCTGTGTACACCTGTCTAAGAACTGAAGTCTTTGCATCTTCCTGGCAGATACCTAATCCACAGGAAAGGGAGACTCCCTGCTGCCCAGGCTGGCAGTCCAGGAAGGGGAGAGGCAATTAGAAAAGAATTCAGTTTGAGACCACCTGATACTTGCTCAAAGTATAGTAAACAGCCTTTCAACAAATGGACAGAGGAGTGGGCGGGAGGTGTTATGGAAAATCAGGTGGAACTTGTAAGGCCTGTGTTGACTCTTACTTAAGTAGAAACATGGGCCCAGGGATGCCATGTGGAGGGCAATCTAGGTCTCTTTGGGCCCTCAGAATGGAGGCTTAAGAGTCCCCAAAACCCAGTGAAGACCCTTCCTTTCAAGTTGCCTTTTGAGCATCCATAAACTAGTGATTTCCATCAAGCTACTAAATTCTGTGGGGGAGAAATCATTGCAACAAGTTGCAAATGAACTGCCACAAATTTCCATCCAAATGGCTTACTTAAAGAGGCCTGTATATGTTCAGCCTTATTTGAAGGAAATAGGCATTAAAACAAATTATCCTATTATGTTGTTAGTTTAAAATCACTTAATAGGCATGATAGAAATGGTTATATTAAAGATGATCAGCTAATGTTATTTTCCATAACCACAAATGAATGCTTTAGATGGAACTCCTATTTACAGGATTTTGATTCCTCCTTGAGTTTGAGATATCTATACATGGGCATAATCCATATTTTGAGTTTTGGTCTCTGGCACACTGGTATCCGTTTTCAATAACATTTTTGTATTTCTGAAGAGCTTCGTCTAAAGAATTCACTATCTTTTTCAAATGTGAACCCTTTGAATCTCTCTTTCTTTAAAAGATATAAGTACTTTAAAACTGACAGGTGGGCTTAGGAACATCAAAACCCAAAATAATTTGAAAGTGTGCCCTGCTGAAGTTGGGAGTTAACCATTCTGCCTCTACTTCTTAGTATTTATGACTACCAATCACAGGATGTAACTTTTTCTAAGAAATGCCTGTAAGTTTACATTGTAGATATTTGTCTTCAGATAGATTTTTAAATACTGTTTTTAAGCAAAATCAAGCTTTACTATATTCCCATTTCATTATGCTTACTGAAAACTGTGCTAAATGTCTCGTTAACGAACAGAAACTAAGTGTCCAAACTTTTTCCAACTGGTTGTTATTCATTGCCCTGCCCCCACCCCCAAACTTCACTGTTAAACTTGAAGATGTGTCCATTTACTTCGAAACAAACTTATAATTCAGGAAGTGAAATTGGAAATACCCAAAGACCCCGTGTCTTTTATGGACTTGAATGAGAATGGCGGTGGGGCCAGGAAGGTAGAGCTGGCGCAGCTTCAGGCCACCGAGGGCTGTATTTGATGTCCGCAGGAGAAATGGCAGGCGCAGGGTGTTGCTCAGCGAAGTGTGCATTTTCAAGTTCCCCACAGTGGTGTCTATTGTCCTGTTTCTCAATTGAATGATGTCATGTTTCATTTAAGGCTCTCCGTGATGCTGAAGTCTGTGGTCTGCACACCAGGGGGAAAAAGGCGGTGAGAAAGTTGCAAATCAGGTTTTTGTAAAGCCTTTGTGTGTCGGGTTTTGAGAGATAAAAGCTGACTCATGCAATATTTCCACGGAAGGAGCTGCACAGACTAGTAAAAGCTTCTTGTTTTACCTGCCTGAGCCTCCGGTGAGGTCACTGCATCAGCTGAAGGCAGACGATGCGGCTTAGCCTGGGAGAGCGCAGGTAGGCGCTAACGTGAGTGTGCCCCAAAGACGCAACGCCCGGCTAATTTGGTGCCTCCCTCGTGGGGCAGAGGGAGCCCGTTCGCCGCAGGGAGAGGCTGTCGCAGGGGGGTTTCTTCGCCATGCCGGCAGGGACAGCAGCCTGCCTGGATACGTTACAGCTGTCCTGTTACAACTGCGATCTGTGGCCAGGAGTGCTCCAGCAATGGAATTAGTCTGGAAGGTGATTTTGTTTTTCCTCCCTCTGAACTGCAGTCTGTCTTAAATGGCTTTTGCCTTGGTTAGGTGTGATGTTCGGTCATTCTTTCAAGTTCGGTGGAGACAGCACCAGTGTTTGGGATTCTGGGGAGAAAGCTGAAATCCGAAGTTGCCCTGCATGGAGTCCTCAGCATGTTAATGTGCTTTCTTTGTGAGGCTTATGCAGGCTTAGCTGGGAGACAAAATCAATGTTTGCAAATTGGAGGCTTAGCAACTGTGGGGATGAGGTTTAGTCTGAGGCTAGTGGTGACCAAAGGGGACTAAGTCAACACAGTCTCCGTTTTGAGTGTGTGTTGGTAAGAAATATTTTGTGAGGAGAAATAATTGGGGAGATGGAGGCGTGGATTGTATTCAGGTCTGTTGCACACTGGAATCTGATTTTATTTTGTTTTACTATTTTAATTTAGTGATGCTAATATATTTGAAAGAGGTAGATATTCCATGTTCCTTCTTCTTAATCATATTGAGCATAAAAAACAGTTATCTTAATCTAAAACATTTAAGTATTTGAGACAAATTGAAATTGTGATTTGAATTTGTTTAGATCATTTTTTTCAGATTATAAAAGTAATACATTTGTCGAAGAAAAGTGATATTTACAGATAATTATCAAAGTAAAAGCATTTATTCTCTTCCTTAGTAAAAACCAATGTTAATATTTTTACTATATAACCTTTTGATCTTTTTCTAGTGCGGACAATAAGTGACACTGTAAGTTCAAAATTGGGATGACATTTTGTTTTACATCTGTTTTATAAGTGATCGAAACCTACCCAACTGTGTATTCTGACCGTTTCCTACACCCTTCTCCGTATGCAAGGGCATGACATTTAGCAGTCTGATATTGGCCCTTCCAGATGGGCTTATTTACTCAGATCTCTATTGTTAGACACTTTGAATTCACTTCCTCCTTTTTCTCAAAGAAAATGTTTAGTGTACTTTATAGATGGGTTTATTTACTCACTGTGCTATTGTTAGTCACTTGCATTTCTCCTCTTCTTCCTCCTTTTTTTTTTTTTTTTTTTTAAGAAAATGTCATTTGGGCCGATGCCCCCCTCTCTGCTGCACCGTAGCAGTGCTAGGAACTGAGTGTGCTCACTACGGACACACGGCAGCCTGCCTGTGTCGCTCTCGTTGTGCAGCCACTGCCCGGAGACTCGTATCCTGCACCAACAGGAAGATGCTGTTCAAAGTGGAGCTGGAGTCTAGATTATTATTTAGTGTAAATTAAAAATAGAGTTCTGTAGCCTTCGGAAAGTCGATGATGTGGATTTCATGACCCGAGACCTGGCATTAGGAGGAGGCAGAAGGACACTGCTGTCCTGTGGCTCCTCCCTGTGCCGTGGTTCCGGCGAGGAATGGGCAGTGAATGCAGTCAAGCGTTATGATGTGCTTGCTTCGGGGCTGCAGTCACGTCCTGGAGGCTGGGTGGGACCTGGGGAGTCATGTTGTCCAGATGTCTAACTTCCACATGAGGAAACCAGAAACCCAGAGATTTCAGTACAGACCTGGATGGTGCAGAGCCAGCGCAGACATGCAAACTCTGTGTCCGAAGGAGTGTGTGTTATACCACAGCTAATTTCTGGCTGGTGCTCTGAGTTCTTCCTACACACACGGTCGGATGCATACCCATTCCTTTCCACGCACGCGCACACTGTGTAGGCCCTTTCGGCACATTGGTGCTGAGGGCCTTACACAGGTAGCTCATGATTAGTTCTTCATTTCCTGATCTCTGAGCTCCTTTTCTGCCCTCCTGTTGTATGAATCTATATCCAAGTACAAGGCAAAGTAGACTATAAATCAGAAACCATAGTCTCTGATTCACAGTTCAACTTTGACCAAAATGTTGCCTAACCTCTGTGTTTATTTTTTCCCTGCATAAAATTGTTTAAAGTAACAACGTGTGAATGAGTTTTGAGGCTGTGTTTTGTTTGTTTGTTAGTTTGTTTTTAAGGATAATTTTGATACAGAGTTAACAGAGTGAGGTAACATGCAAGGCTGATCTGTTAGAATAGACTGGGTAATCCTTTGCTGCATAACAAATCACTCTAAAACTTTGTGACTTGAAACAGTAAAAGTCATTTATAATCTCTCAAGGTTGCTGGCAGTCAGGAGTTCAGGAGAGGCTCCTGCTAGGTGATTTTGACTCACAAATGCAGGAAGTTGCTATGAGAGAGAACAGTGCTGTCATCTCAAAGGCTTCTCACCCGCCTGTCTGCTGCCTGCTGGAGATAAACAGCAGCGGCCAGAACACCTGAGGTTCCTTGAGCATCTCTCCAACCATCAGTGTGGCCTCACCACCTGCTTTCTCCAGCACGTCAGCTTCAGGATAACCAGACTTTTTTAAGGTGATGGCTCAGAACACGTCCGGGCCCAGGGACTGCAAGCTTCCTTCTGTCTCCCTGCTCCGCCATACTCCAGGGCAGCGATTTTCAAGTGGTGTGCTGTGGTCAGTACCTGCCTCTTGAGTCAGGGGCACTGACCTTTTTCCCCTTAGATTGCCAAATTAAAAAACAACAGAAGCCAACACAACAATCGCTGCCTGGTGTGAAGGAATCAAAACTATACCTATCTTTTTTTGTCAGATCAGCAAAAGATATATGTTTTGGTGTGCGACAGAATTTCAGTAATTATTTTGTGTGTGCCAAGAGATAAAAAAAAGTTGAAAATTGCCACTTCAGGGCATCGGTGTCATGCCCATGGTTGAGGCAAGATCCCTGCCATTTCTGGGGCCCACTGTGAAGGGGGACGAATGAAGGAACAATGTCTGATGCTTGAGAAAAAGACCCCCAGAGGGACCCGTATCATTTCCATTGGTGAGAACTTGACCGCACAGCCTTAGCTAAGGTAGGGAAGCTGGGAAGTGTACTCAGCTGAAACTCTATTTACCAAAGAGGAAGGGGACGTGGGTTTTGGTGGACAACTAACAGTCCCCTCTGAAAGGGAAAACACAGCTCGTAGTTTAGCGTTACTTGACCCCCTACCATTGTTTACCTCCCACACTAAACCACCACAAGGAAAAGCACACAGTAAAGATAAAAACAGCTGCCTATGCAGAAAAGGCCTGAAGGGAATTCCCTAAGATCCTCTTTTAACCCAAAAGCATGCCAGTGCCTTCCAGCACAGAGATTCTGGACTCACCGCGTAGAGAAAGCCATGCAGCTCATGCACATGCTGCACTAACTGTCTTGCCTCAGCCCTCCACAGCTGCAGCGGCCCTTCCGCCTCTCAGTTCCCAAGGATGAGCACAGGAATCAATTAGCAAATTATCTGAATATTTAGTGTCAGACTTGACAGCGTGAAGGTATTTTTGTTCTTCATTCAACCTCTCACTTCTTATAACAAGAGCATTTTTGCAACGCATCTTTCCTAGTCTTTGTCTTCTTGTTCCAACATTTGCTATGAGGCAGGGAAGTAAGAAGCTAGGAGAATTCCTTGGCAAGTGGAATGAGGAAACAGAGACAGACAACTGAGTGAAACGGCCAGGCAATGTACAGCCAGACACAGAAGGTCACCAGGGCAGAAAGCCCGGGTGTCTAGAAACAGGCAGAACAGCTGCCAGACCTCACCACCAGGGTGGCCTTTCCTCCCCTAGCATGATGATGGCCATGCGGTCTGGACCCCCCTCGCCTTTCCTCCCTAGAGGTAACCTCTAGGCCTCAGTCGTATTTCAGCTCTAGGCCCAGAAGAGCAGCAGAGCCAGGCAGGTAATGCCAGGACCAGGTGCAATGACAAATGACCTCTGAAAGGTCACCTCTGGGGACCTGATGAATATTCTATTGAGATCTCCTCTGAGACCTCCCTCAGATGCCAGCCTTGGAAAACCCTCAGAAACGAAGGCCCACGCTCATGCTCTCCCTCCTAGGAGCACACTGGCACCTTCCCTGGCCCCCTTCCCCTCTTCCCCCCAGGCACGCATCTCCTAAACTCTAAGAGCCCCCACAAAACTTGCAACCAGGAGAGCAGCAGGCAGCAGCAGCTCATCCCAGACTAACCCCCAAACCTGTCTCCCAGGCCCCTTTTCTCTGACTTCTCAATGAGCCAAAGCAGCCCCGCCTAGACTCTCTCCTGTTGCGTTGCTTCTTCTAGCCTAATCCCTCCCTTTGTTTCACTGTCTGCAGTTTTAATAAACATCCTCCCTAATCACCTGGACTCCTGTTGTGAAATATTTCCTGCATGAAGTCAAGAACCCACACCTGCAGGCCAGCCTGAGGCAGACCTGCTCCGGGCCCAGTCCCCTGTCTGATAACAGCTTTCCTGACTCTTCAGTGCTGCAAGAGTTTTTTAACTACTCATTTTGAAAATGTTTTTAATTTACAAAAAAGTTGCCAGGATAAACCCAGAGTTCCTATACACTCGTCCCCCAGCTTCCCCTAATGTAAACACCTTGCATAACCATAAAACATTGGTCAAACTAAATAATTAATGTGGTAACAAGGTTTTTGACTTCCTCATTGCCTCACAGCTACAAATAAGTGTGAAAATCACATTCCCTGGCTTGCACATGTGGAATTGCAGCCCCGGCCCTGCCATTTACACAAGAACCATGTTGGTATTTTAGAAAGCCAAGAGGGAGAAGTTCTTGTTGCTCTCCGGGGGCTTTTATCTCTTGTGCTCTATACCATCCCTCAGATGTGTGGGAGAGGAACTTTCTCCTCCTATACCTGGGGTTGTCTTTGAAATACGTGCATATGTAGATTTCTTATCATGTTGACTCTTAAAAGATGTTTGGGTCTCTCTTTCTTTTTTAATCATGAAGTTGGTTGTTTATATCTTTAAGGCTCTACCAAGGACTGACTGTGCAAAAAATGAACTTTGCTGCTGATGGGATCACTTCTTGCTTATATTTTAGTCTCTCTTGTGCTTTCCCTCTTTAATCAACTGGCAGGCAGGGAAACAGGGAGCTACATAATTTTAGTTATCCATTGGCCTTGTGCACAACACATTCTCTTGATTTTCCTGATTACCCCAACAAGGAACTCGGTTAGGTATTTGTGGTCTAGGATAGCACTGAGCAGAATGGGGAAGTTCTGAGTGCTCCTTAGCCGCAGACACTGTGCCCCAGGCTCTGCCTCACCTTGGAAAGCTGTCCTTGGGAGTTGCGACAGTAGGGGTCAGCTGCGGATCCATCAGTCCCCCCTCAACATGTGAGCATAGTCACAGGCAGGTAGGGCTTGACTAGCCATGGAACGTTCTGCCTTAACCCTAAGTCAGCTTGGGAGACCAGCTAGAGCCAAGGAGAGCTGCTTGGGGTTCTGGCCATGCCATTCCCAAGGAGAGCAATTAAAGTAATGGAAGTTGGAAGAGCAAAGACAAGCCAAGGAGTTAAAAGCTCTTTCACCGAGAAACAGAGAGGGACTTGTCATGAAGTGAAATGTGTGAAAGTGTTTCTACATAGTAGCTGTGTAGCCTTTTTTTGTAAATTGAAAATGGCACAAGAAGGAATATTTTAATGACATGGCTTTTAGGCTAATGGCACATCTAGTCGTAAGAATCATTATGACTCCAAGGGCCCTCTACCTCCAAGGCACCACCAACATCTGCAGGTTGACCAAGGGTCAGGTGGACCAAGATCCTCAGGGTGGGCAGAACTAGCTTATTTTAGGATGTTCGTGGTCAAAACAGTCACGGACATGGGCCATTAGCAATGTTTGGCAGATTTATAGAAGATGCTATATAATTAGCCCGGTGTGGGTGATTTGGTAGGAAAGGGAGAGAGGCTGTGAAAAGGAAAGGAAAGCAAAACATCACGTTCCCCGAGTGTGCACACAGCCTGCCAACATCCTTCACTCAAGGAAGGGGAGCAGCTTTTCTGCGCTGCAGTTTTCTAGCTCGTGTTTCAGTTTATCATGGGAAATCAGTTACCCCAAAATCCAGTCTGCAGGGACTGTCTCCCAGCTCTCTTTCTGTCCATTCCTAATAACACTGTGTACTCATGAATGGAGCTTTCAGAAGGGGCAAACTGAATTATATGCACCTCTCCATTCACTGTTATTTAAACAAAGATTGATAAGCAAGCAAATATGAATCTTACAGAATCATAGAATTATCTAGAATATCTCAATCTGTTTGTCCAACTAAAATATAACACAAGCCACATATGTAATTTGTCATTTTCTAGGAACCACATTAAAAAGAGTAAAATGCAACCAGTAAAAAGAACTTTAAGGAGACATTTTATTTAACCCATGATTCCAAAGTATTACTGCAACATGTAATTAATATAAAATTATTGGTGAGGAATGTTATACTTTGTTGCACACTAATTCTTGGAAATCTGGTGTAAATTTTACACGTACAGCGCCTTGCAATTCAGACTGGTTGCATGTTGAGTGGGCACATGTGGCTGTGGGCTGTCGTGCTGACCAGTGCAGCTCCGGAAATAAATATTAAAAATCAGTGACTTGCATTAAAAAGAATGGGCCAGACAGGGTAGAAATCTTAAATTATTTTGAGGGAGATGAGAACAAGACTAGACAATTTTTATGAGGTGTATTTCTTTACGTGAGAAAACTATAATTATCTTCTAAGCAATGAATTAACATGAAAAATGGTATCCATTAGCAAATGCAGCCTCATATTATATGCCATTATACAACCTAGCTTTAAATGTTTCACTTGTTATTGGTAATTTTGGAAGGTGTTGAATTTGGGGCAGTAAGCTTGGCTAAATACTACAGCTATCAGATATCTGAAATATTCTGTTTTATAAAGTACCCAGTTGGCAGTCTGAAGAATAGGCAACTCGGTCCAGGGGCCTAGATACTGTTGACCTTTGAACAATGTGGGGTTTAGGGCGCTGACCCCAGCACAGTTGAAAATCTGCATGTAACCTTTAACTCCCCCAGAACTGAAGTTGTCCCCCAGTATCTGCAGGGGATTGGTCCCAGGACCCCCACAGATACCGACATCCACAGATGCTCGAGTCTCCTGTATAAGATGCACAGATCCATACACACAGTCGGCCCTCTGTATTCGCAGACTCTCCATCAAAAACCGTGCAGGTGTTTACTAAAAAATACTTGCATGTAAGTGGACCTGCGCAGCTCCAACCTGTGTTGTTCAGGGGTCAGCGCATGTGGCCTGGTGTTGTAGCATCTGCATGATGCTGCTTTGGAACAGGACCCAGTTCGTGCTGCGGTTCGACCCATCCATAAGCAATCCCCTGTTGACGCGAGTCCCCCATCCCACGTCGCCCCACCTTTGAAGGTGTAAAGAGCACCGGCATCCCCGGCAGCCCAACACGGGCACCTCCAAAATCACTGGTGCTTTTTTTGTTCCTCTTTCATCCCTCGGTCCCAATATTGGCTAATTTAGAGTCAAAGTAAGTTAAAAAAATAAAAATAAAAGAGTCTCTATGCTGTTCTTTTTTCACCACTCCTGATAATGAACGTTTGCCAAGAGTTATATTACTATTCAATACAGTTTTCCATACTGGAGAGAAGGTTGATTCTAGTCTAGTCAGAAAACCAGAACTTGCCTTGGAGACCTGGGCATCCAGATCTACAGCGGGAAGTTGATGGAGAGCCTGCCAGGGGCCCTGGCTTTCACATACACTATATCCAACTTATGTTTGCTCCTAACTCACAGCCTCATTCGACCCTAGGGACCTTAAAGAATCCTCATATACTTTCCAAGTACATGCCCAGTTGTGAAAGCGAGATAACCTCATGATTATGGTTTTGGTGGATGCCAATAGGAAGAAAAGCTTGTTATGTCTGCTCCTACTTAGACCTGCCCACGACTTGCTTAGCACCAATCCCAAATGAGGGCAAGCATCCTCTGCGGCAAGTGTACCTCAATGCCTAGCTGCTTCTTGGATTTTTGCCACATTCAAGCTGGAGCACGCTGTTTAGGGCAAGTGCATTTTAACTGCTATAACCAATCCGTGTTTTACAGGCCATAAAGTTGTTACAGGGCACGCAGAAAGAATATTGCAAAAGCTTAAAAAAATTGTGGCAAACTGATGCCATGTGGCAGTGGTTATGCTGATAAATTACTCTTTTCCTACACATTTCTCACCATTCTTCCTTGTTGACCCAAGTTAGTTCCTTTGCTTTCGATTCAACAATTTTAATATTTGCATTATAAGTTGGCACTCACATTTGCCACAGATACAAACTCTCTAGGAAAAGCTGGGACGTTGAAGGGGTGCCGACTGGATGGCTTCTTTCTGTCCTGGAAATATTGGTACCAGCTCTTTGATGATGTTTATTATAGAGTCAAACCAAATTCATGTTCCTTTGGAAAAGTGATCATTAATCCGTAGTCTTGTTATTGGGTTTGTCTTGTTTGAACCTTCCAAACATGAGTTTCACTCTTCTTAATCTCCAAACAAGCCCCATCAGCATGGATGTTGGTGGGAAGGTAATCTACCAGAATAAAGCCAATTTCTTTATTCATTGCACTGTTTATTGTGAGGCGTTGTGTTTCTATAAACCTGGGATTCATGGGGGGATGGGGAGGAAATGTCGATCCTGCCTTACAGATAAAGAAGTTTGGAGCTTTATACTTCACTGAAATAGCTCTTGAAGGTTACATGTCACACAGAGCCTTCTGGACCCAAGATTTCAGTGCTGTGGGTGCAAAGGGACCTTCTTCACTGAGCAGGCATTCTCTTCACATGCCCTCTTCCAAACACAGACAGTCCCATTTCTTTAAAAATGCATAGTTTTCTCATAGTGGAATTCCTCTATTTACTAATTACTTACTTATGTGGTTACACTGTCACATTATCTAACTTCACAAGGGGCATGTGGTGGTTAATCAAATATGGTCTGTAATCGCATAACCCTGTGCACCCCACAAATGGAACGTCAGCTTTTGAGGGGGGATGTAGACATGTCGTAGTGAGAGGGTCAGGTTGAAAGGGGGCATGGGTTTAATATTGGGGTTTCTCTTGCCCAGGATGAGTAAAGTATTACCTGGGCAACACTTTCTCTCATGCCGTATACTAGTAAAATGTAAAACTGTCCGCATCCGCCAAGTCAGGTAGCAGTGGTTCCAGAACTGAGACTTAAAATTTTATGCAATGACAGTGGGTTACCCAGAATGAAGTGTTTCCCAAACACCACAGGAATCACGCAGGGCACATTTGAAGGGCATAAGAATCACCTGTGAAGCTTGTTAAAGCTATAGATTCCTTATGCCCCAACCACTGAGTTTTCAATATAGAAAATTGGGACTGATCAGCACCTGTGAGTCATTCCAGGTGGTCACATTTTGAGGCAATGGCTGTAGCGCCTCTCAAATCTTAGTGAGTGTGCAGATGGCACCAGAATCTTGTCAAAATGCAGACTGAAGCTCAGCAGATCTGGGTAATGCCTGAGACTCTGCATTTCTAGCAAGGTCCCAGGTGGTGCTTTAGAAACTCTAACTCACCCCAGTACCTTTGCATGTCCTTCTGTGACTAACTTGCTGCCTCTGTGTTTCTGACTGTATATATGTGGGCTGGGTTTTAACTCCCTTTACATCTTCTGTTGAATATCACTTTAAAATACTTGCTTATCTTGTCCTTGTTTCTTTTTCTTTTAATGCATCCAGATGTCCACCAGTTGCGTCTTGAGGTGCCATTAGCTGTAACCGAAGATCCAGATCCCAAGACTGTAGCCAAGTACTCCCAGGCCCAAGAACCAAAGGCCATGGAACTCTCCGACAGCGACCGCCCGGTCAGCTTCGGCTCCACGTCGTCCTCCGCTTCTTCCCGGGACAGCCATGGCTCCTTCGGCAGCCGAATGACCTTAGTTTCAAACAGCCACCTGGGCTTGTTTCCCCAGGATAAGGAAGCAGGGGCCATAAAACTGGAGCTGATTCCAGCCAGGCCGTTTTCCAGCAGCGAGCTGCAGAGGGAGAGCAGAGCCGGGCAACAGAACACAGACGCGGGCAGCGGCGAGAGGCAGCCCCGAGCGCCGCGGAGAGTGGAGGCCAATGGGGCCACCGAAACAAGTGCAGAATCGGCCAACAGCCCCAAGCTCCTCTACGTGGATAGAGTTGTTCAGGAAATCCTGGAGACCGAAAGGACGTACGTGCAAGATTTAAAAAGCATCGTGGAGGTAAGGCAAACTTTTTTTTTTAACTTTGTCATTCAGGATAAATATGCTTGCAGAATAAAGAGCAAAGCCAGGTGTTGGGGGCATGTGTCACATGAGGTGCAGAAGTAGTGTGAACAATTAAACAGATTATAACTTAAGAGAAACCCCAGGGCCGTACTCCTTATGTTAGAATCCTCTTACTGTTTGCGTTAATGAGTTGATGATGTATTAGGAGCAAGGAGGATGATGCCGGTGTGTTCACCAATGTGTTGTGTTAACAACCACACCGAAGGTCTGAGTGCCTGGCGGATAGTGGAGCAGACAGAGGATGGAGCAGGACCTCAGGACTCCTGAACTGCAGGAGTCAGGTGGGTCTGGACTGAGCCTATCAGGCTATCTTCACCTTAATCACAACTGTCTGCTGGTGTCTGGGAGCTTCCAAAAATACTGGTGCCTGTGTCCTACCTCCAAAGACTATAATTTCATGGGCCTGGGGCGTGACTGGGTGGTGGGATTGTGAAAGATCCCACATGACTCTCATATGCAGACAAGCTTGGGAGTTGCTGTTCTGTGCTGTTCTTTGTATCAGTCGGCATTTGGCAGAATGTGGTGAAGGGTAAAGAAAAACGGTGGGCTTTGTCTTGTCCCGGGAATTTCTGTTCACTTTTATAATAAACAGTTTTGCATAAATTATTTAACAGCTCATGTGCCAGCTTTCGTACTCTGAAAATTCAATTCTTAATTTGACTTTGATTTATTGATAGGTTTTTAGGGATTAAGAATTCACAGTCAATGATAAAATATTAATATTTCAAAGGCACATATATATTATAAAGTCACACCCACTTTGCTGCTCAGTAATATATCAAATTCTTTCATTTTTCAGTGCCTACCTCCTGTTTCAGACGTTTAATCTGAAATACCTCAGAATATAGAACATTTACTGATGAAAATATTTTCTGCCAAATATATACATTCTTATAGCTTTAGCAAAAAAAAAAAAATCTAAGGCATGATTGTGTGCCGAGTTCCACAAATAATAGAACCAGACACTGCCTACTAAAAATAGTTATGACATAAGTTCCCAGTAAAAATAGAAAAATCAATTGATGCTCAACCAAAACAATATGTGATACCAAATGTCAAATAAGCCAGGCCAGTTGTTTTTTAATTTCAACAATGATGTCATTTGTACTTGAGAAGAAATACCTGTGAAACTGCCAAAATTTTACAACCTCTTAGGAAGTTTATGGTTGTCAAAGCTTGCTGGGTTTATCCTTTTTTTCTTTCTTAGCGACTTTTCCACCCCATCGAAACTTGCTGTAGTGAGAGAGGAACCTTTAGTTGCCGAGCTGGGATTCCATGTCCACGCCCCCTTCCTCTGGGCTGGCCGGTCCCTCTCAGGTGAGAGGGAATGAGGTTCGATGTGAGTGAGTGAACACAGACCGAGAGTTCTGGCCTGTAGGTCGCTGTGTCCTTTCTTCTTCCCGAATAAATCCTTTTTGGTGATAAAAAGAAGTGATCGGACAGAATATTTGCTAAGAACATTTCAGTAAAAATTCTATTCCAAGCTGTCCAAATGGTCTTGCCCTTTTTTCTTTATCCATGGACTAGCAATGTTTTACCTGAGGGGCTGGTGGACATTTTCTATGAAAAGCCAGATAGTAAATATTTTAGGCTTCCTGGGCCCTGCATTCTGTCACGACTGCTCAGCTTTAGCTCAAGAGCAGCCATAGACACTATGGCAATGAATGGGCGTGGAAATTCCAGCAAAACTTTAGGGCCAGATTTGACCCAAGGGCCAGAATATGCTGACTGCTGCATTAGACTATAAATTCGTGCCTACACTTCATCAACTGGGAAATGAGGCTAATAAACAATACCTGCCTCATAGGGTTATTATTCTGGGAATTAGATTAGATAATATATTAAAAGCTCTTATAAGTCAGACAGGTGTGAGATTTATCGGGATGATCACTTAGTAAGTTAGGTAATGTCTAATCACTGAGGTGTGCCTCTGAAACTAATGTATGTCAACTGTAATTGAAAAATTAAAAACAGATATAAAAAAAGAGAAGCTCTTACAACAGTGCCTGGCACATGGTAAGCAATTAATAAATAGAAATGATCATCATCACCAGCCTCCTTTGAATCTGCTAGTTGAGAGTAACTATGCCATCTTATCTAAGGACTTTCAGAGAAACGTGAGTCAATTCACTACAGTAGAAATTTAATGAGCAAAAAAAATTTAAACATCTGATTCCAACATTATTATTTGAATGCAGGTGGATTATTTCTAGTGAATCCACCGAAAATTTAAGGTGGAACAGGAAAAGAGGAGGGAGAAGGGTGTTGCGAGGGAGGGTGGTTGGGGGGAAATGTCCCAAACGTCGAGGGAGGCACCCAGGTGGGAGCTGGGTGCCACTCCCCCTTCCCTCGCTCCCCTCAGCTCCCGTGTGTGTCAGTGTACACGTGCTCTTCGTTTATTGTGTGATGGTGTAGACGGGGTCAGGGCAGGTGGAGGAGAGAAAGATGCTTTTCACACACAGTGAAGTGAAACACCTTGAAAACTATTCTGCTCGTTGTGGGATCTTGGAGAAGAGGCTGCTGTTTGTAGGGCAGTACCCAGTGCTTTGGAAAGGGAACTCTCACACTGGGAGCAGACCTTCTCCTGTGTTTGTGCAGAATGAAACCGGAAACCCAGGGACCCTGCCTGGGGAGTCTGTGCCGTGACTCGACCATTCGCTCTGCCTAGAGACTTAGCTCTTAGGCTCACAAGGTGACTAAAACGTGGATGGAATGGAATCTGAGTTGGCTTTTGTCCCAGGCCACCCTTCCCTCAAGGACTACACTGTGGATTTGAGGTGGTTTCTGATGAAGCTTGGCTTCCTGCTGATCTTGTTGGAGACAAGAAAGATCGTTGAGGGTGGAAGGGGCAGTTCCTGTCTCTGCCTCCCTCTCCCTTAGCTGTAAAGGACTGATTCTGTGTGGGCCTTCCCTGGACCAGCCATAACTGCTTAGGACACTTGACAAGAGGAGAATGGTCTCGAACCAAGGGAGAAGGTTGGTGGGAATAGGTGACTTGGTGTAGATTGTGTTGTCTTGGTACTTGCAGATGTCCTCACTTGATACTTTCCTTCCAGGTTAAACAACATTTATTACACTGACACTTTTTATGAGTTTTATGGAGACTACAGTTCTTGAATGCTGAGGGAAATGTGTGTTCAGTGCTGGAGTGTAGGACTTGGCAGGGATCGTCCTTAATGAAGGCTTGTTATGTGGGTGGATTTAATAGAGAACTTACACTGTGATACTTGGCACAATTTAATGTACCTTTTCTTTATGTGGCATTTGAGCACTTTTATTTGAATGTCTCTATTTGTTGTTCCCTCTAAGGGCTTTTATCATAATGGATGAATGAGATCTTTCTTAAAACCATTTAAGATCTATAGTGTTGGAAGGAAACCTGTTAAATAGTTTTATGCTTCTGTAGGAACCATCCCTCAAATAGCGCACATCTGATCACTGTGCATAATCCCCAAATCTCGCTACTTATCTTCATGTCTTTTTGTTGTAGTTGTTGTTGTGCCCCCTTCCTCCTTATCCTGTCTCTCTCTCATCTCTTGCCACTCAACAATGACAAAAACTGAGAAGGTGGGGACACAGCGGTTTTCAGTGTCGCCCTCTTCTACTCATTGCCACCTCCTGTGGGAGGGAGCACGGGCCAGCCTTTTACCGCTCTCCAAGCCTAATGGGTTTGCCCAGTTTGAATGTCCTGTTAATACCTTCCGACTGATTGCTAATGAGCAATGAGAGTAGTTCAAGGTGAGCGGCATTCAGTGAAAGCCAAGTGAGTGGAGGTTTGCAGAGCTGCTATGCAAAAGGAGCCGTTGGCTGCTCGTGAGAACTCATGTGTGTTTAATGACTGATGGCAGTTTAGGTTATCCAATTCCATATAAATTTTTACAGCCAAATCTTAATATTTGACCAGTCTTTGAGTCAAAACTAAGGAAAGTTATTTAAAATACCTGCATTGGTCAGATTCTCCTGCAAGCTTGGAAGACAGTGAGTGTTACCAATGCGACACCTGAAGCTTCGTGACCTGTATCATCTCTCAGATTCCAACAACTGTAAATATCCTGCATAGCTACTACCACTGCTAAATTTTCTAGAATTGTGCCTTAATAACAACAAAAACACAAAAAATATAATATTAACAGCCACTATTACTTGAGTATGTACCATATATCAGGCATTGCATTAAGCACTTGCATCCTCACAGCCCCATATGTGGGTACTATTATAATTATCCTGTTTCAGCACAAGCATATCCAATGTACAGAGGGTGAATTAACTTGCTGTAGGTCACATAATTGTTAGTGGTAGAGCTGGAAGTGGAACCCAGCTTTCACTCAAAGACCATGTCTCCTGCTACTAGTCCACACTGTTGTCACAAACCTCTCAGAGTGGAGCAGAGAATTCAAAGATTTTGGTCATCTCCCAAAGCTCTTAGGCTCTCTAGAGCAGGGTTTTAAAGTGGCAGCACCATGCACATTTTGGGTTGAATAATTATTGGTTGTGGGGGATAGTTATGTGCATTGCAGGATGGTTAACAGAAAACCCAACCCCTACCCACTAGATGCCAATAGAAGCACCGCCATCCCCACTCATGACAACCAAAAATGTCTCTAGACTTTGCCAAGTATCCCTGGAGTAGCAGAATTGCCTCTGGTTGAGACCCATTGCTTTGAAGACTTGAGACACATAGTGTATAAGGGTGGGCTAACCTGCAGTAACAAATAGACCCACGTGTAGTGATTCAACACAGCAGTTCATTTCTTTCCCCTGTCCCAGCCAAGTGTGTATGTTCTGGTTAGTGAGCATGCTGCTCCTCACACAGTCAGCAGGGACCCACGCTGATGAGGCTCTGTCGTCTGCAGCATGTGGCTTCTGAGATGGTGGTCTGCACCATCTCCATCAGCTGGGAGATGTAGGTAGTCTAGCTGTGTGCCCAAAGAAGGCAGGACACATTTTTGTGAACTGCAGTCTCTATAGTGTGTTATATATACAGTTTACCCTTGAACAACACACAGGTTTGAACTGCGGGGGTCCACCCATAGATGGACTTTTTTCAGTAAATACACAGCCAACCCTCCATACCCTTGGGGTTTCACATCTGTGGATTCGACCAACCTTGTATCGAAAACAGTATTTTTTATCTTGATTGGCAATCTGCTGGTGCGAGCCAGCTGAAGTGTGCATGGATCTTCACTGCGTGGAGGTTGGCGCTGCTAATCCCTACATTGTTCAAGGGTCAACTGTGATTGAAACATCCTCATTGCAAAACCTACAGCATATATATACCCCCCCCGCACTAAGTACAGAAACACATGAAGGAAGCAAGAAAGATTTTTTGATGATTATTACTGCTGAAGTACTACTAAATAACCTTATAGACTGTTTGAAATTGAATTCTTTATTTAAAGTCAGACCGATTAATCTTCTATTGCTTCTCTCTCCCCTCCTACACCTGTCCATCAACACCACTTTTCCCGGTCCCTCCCCCCGTCGCTCCTAATTACCTCCCCCGTTTTGTTTTCCTGTTCATTCCTATCCATCTGACCTGCTAATAGGGCTCCTTGGAATTACCAGAGAGCAGGTAGTATTCCCATTTAAAAAGAGGGCAGCTGGGTCTGAGTTCAAAGTCAGGGATCATGCTTACCTCGCTTGTGTTCTGGAAATTCTGTGAGTGGAAGGGAATCAATGGGGGCAAAAGGGTAAAGCCACCACATAAAAGAATGATGCTTGAAAGCTGTAAGGCTATGGCCACATTAATAAAGTTGGTGAGATGACCGAATGCCCTCCTTTTCACTACCCCGCCCTTTTAAAAAACTCATTTCTGTGGCCATTCTGAGAAGCTGAAATGAGAATTATGGACACTTTGAGAAAAGATAAGCCATGAAAAAGCAAAGTATGGAAATTGTTTTGATATGTCTTAAGCCTTGCACTCCCCAGATCAGCTGACATCGTTACGGATGCTCTCCATAAGGAGTTGAAGTCAGCTTCAAGTGTTTCAGAGGTGAACTTGTGGAAAATACATTTACCATCGATAAAGGGCAGTTTATTTACAGTTAGCCCTTGAACAACATGAATTTGTGCAGATCCACTCAGATGTGGATGGTTTTCTTTCTTTTTTTATTTTTTAAATTCATTTATTTATTTTTAGAGAGATGGGAAGGAAAGGAGATAGAGGAGAGAAATACCAGTGTGTGGCTGCCTCTCACGCACTCCCTACTGGGGACCTGGCCTGCAACCCTGGCACGTGGCCCGACCGGGAATGGAATCAGTGACCCTCTGCTTCGCAGGCCTGAACTCAGCCCACTGACCCACCCCGGCCAGGGCAGGTGTGGGTTGTTTTCAGTAAACACCTGCGCTGGCTTTGCTCTGCCGCTGGGAGCCCGTGGGTGGGGAGGGCCCACTGCGTGCATCAATCTACACTTTTTTATACAGGGGACTTGAGCATCCACAGATTTTGGTGTCCATGGGAGGTCCTAAAACCAGTCCCCCTTGGATACAGAGGGATAACTGGTGTGGTTAAGTTTTTGGAGAGTCAGGAGTTACACTCCGATTTTCACCTATGTGTCAGGCAGGAGTCAGCACCCATGGCCCCCATGTTGTTCAGAGGTCACCTGTATATTACTAACCTTTACCTACAGTACAGTTTTCAAATCACTAAAAACTTTGTAGCAATAGTGTAAAGATCATCAATTCATATAATAATTATGGATGCAGTGACATTCCTCAGTGTCTCCCCATGAAATACTAAATCTCAGATAGTGGAGAGATCACCCTTGAATTCCTGACTTGTGCCTTCGTTCTTGAAACTTGGAGCGGGGATGGATAGTTGGGGTCAGTGTGAGGATGCCCAGGGTGTGAGAGGCTGAGGCAGGCTTCCCAAGTTGCAAGAATCTGTGATCTGAGAACTGTTTCCAGATAGGGATGGTTTTTAACACCTGTATCAAATGTCTGAGACTCAGGGAAGAGAGGGGACAGCTGATACAAGGAAAGAACTGAGTGATTTCAAAGTGCCTACAGGAGGTTCCACTATCACATGACGTGACCTGTGTGTTCCTGAAAGTCACTTGCTGTGCAAACCACGTGGGGAAAAATAAGGCCCATAGGAAAAATGGGTGCTGAGTGCAGCACCCCACAATGCCATCAGTGACACATTTTTAAAAAAAGATGTGAATCTAACAAAAATGAAGGCAGTTTGATACATGATAAGTGGTTAAATCCAAACATGCTCTGGTAAATATAACACTTCACGAAAATCCTGAACTTTCTTGCGGAAGCTACCTGGTTCCCATAACTGCCACCCGCTTTGTGAGAGGAAGAGAGAAGAAGGGAGCGAGACAGATAAGGTGAGAAAATAGATCAATTAAAAAGAGAAAGAACTGAGAATGGAGAGAGGGAAACATAAGACAGGCTGTGAGGAAAGGGAAAACTAGAGAGGAGGCTCTCTGCAGGGCTGCAGCTCGTGAGTTGTTATGGAGTAGGGTTGCCTGACGTGGATGCCAGGTGTTACACCTGAGCTGGGTGAGTGTGGTTCATAACGCACACAGGTGGGCTGAGTAGCTGGCAGGCAGCTGACGGGGGAGGGTGTGTGTGTGTCTGTCTGTGTATTTCTGTGCTGATGTCTGGAACTGGGGACAGTTTCCTGTGTTCACCTAGTGTTTCCCATGGACGAAATCCTACTGAAAACAGAGGCAGATTTAGGAAATTTGAAGTAAGCTCACATTGTTCCCTAGCATATCAATCGTGTGGGAACAGAGTCCTGTTTCCAAAACAAACATTAAAGCAGAACTGTCTGTACTTAGTCCTTCCAACTGTTAGGGCTGGTCGCCGGTGGGTCTCCCTGCTCCCGTCCCCTCTGCTCAGACAGGAAGATCGAAGAGCACTAGACCAGCTGTTAAAAACATGTTTCCATTTATGTTAAATAACACTAATAAAGACAATAAAAATATCCTTAATGCATCTTTATTTCCACCTTATAAGAAAAAAATGCTTTAAAAGAATGTCAAGCTTTCTTAGCAGTTTGATAGTTTCCTCATATTTTTGAAACTAACAGATTGTTACCCTAACCTTGGACCAACAACCACGATCGTTTAAAAATACAAATGGTTAGAATATTTTTCTTTTACTGAAAGGATTTTACAATTTCATCAAATATTCTTGCATAAACTATAGTATTTGGCATCTATGAAACTCTTCATTCTCCAAGGAAATTAAGGAGGTGACGATTAGTGTTTCTGATGTTAAAATTAGAATAATATTTTCCACCTACACGTGCAGATTTGGTCAGACAGCGGGTTAGAGGAAAGGCCCAGCTGACCATGTAAGTGGGGGCGGGGGTGAGAAAGTGGGAAGCGTGCTTTTCACAGACATGACTGAGTGGGCTCATTTCTCTGGAGCGCTCCAGCACGTGCACGAATGCCTGCCACTAGAGACTCGCTCCCGTTCCATCAACCCCTTCTTGTAAGGCAACATTCTGATTTTTTTAATGAAAAGGCATTTCAAAAACTTCAGTTAACTTTGGTGATCGAGTCGCTATTATTACTAGTCTGCTAAAGGACTGGTACTACATTTCAAAGACTGCCCATGGGCAAAATTCTGTTGAAGACTTGCGGAAACAGGCCCTGTGCCGTTGGGCTAGAACCGTGCTGCCACTGGGTGTGTGCCATCTTGAATATTCGGTTATACTGAATGGGCAGGAAATCATAGAATTCAGAAAATTGTGTTCTAAACCAACCAACCTTCAGTTGGGAGAAGTTTCCCGTGGCCAGAAATTTCTCCCAAAGAATAGATGTTGTTTGCACCTTGTGGAACTAATTGTGTGGAAGAATTTATCCAGGTCATGTGACAAGTCTGAGAGAGAGAGAGAGAGAGAGAGAGAGAGAGAGGGAGGGAGGGAGGGA
>PVIA01001362.1:100770-179070 GCA_004024845.1 Tonatia bakeri | reverse complement strand
TACGCCCACCAAGACTACTCTGCCACTCATGGGGGATGGCATTGCTCTGCACAGCAGCCCGCGTGGAATTTTGTCACCTCTTTTTTAATTGCGGTGAAACACACATGAAGTGTATCATTTTAACCATTTTACGTGTGTAGTTCAGCGGCATTAGGCACATTTACATTGTGCAGCCATCACCATTGTGCACCTCCAGAACTTTTCCGTCACCCCGGGCTGAAACTGGGTGCTCATTAAACAGTTACTCCTCATCCCCCTTCCCTCGGCCTCAGGTGGTCTTCGTTTTCTGTTTTGTTTTGTTTTGTTTTTTAACATTGTGGTAGAATTCATATTACATAGAATTTAACATCTTAACCATTTTCAAGTGCATGGTTCAGTGGCACCAGCACACTCACAGTGTCGTACGACCAATCGCCAGAATTCTTTTCATCTTGCAACACTGAACCCCATGCCTATTAAACATAACTCTCCTTGCTCCCCCCCCTCCCCTAACCACAGTTCCACCTCCTGTTTCTGCAGACTTGACTGGTGCAGACGCCTCACGGAAGTGGACTCACTCGTTATTTGTCCTTTTGTGTCTGACTGATTTCGTTCAGCCGTGTGGCTTCAGGGTTCACCTGTGCTGTCGCTTGTGTCAGGTTTTCTTCCTTCGTGTATGAATATATCACATCTTGTTTATCCGTTCCTTCTCTGACGGACACTCAGATCGCTTCTGGTGCACGGAATTTTTGATTAAGTAGAATCACACCAAACTTTAGAACTGGAAAATAACTCAAAAAAGTCTAACTGAGTCTAGACGCTGAAAGGGTGAGGTGTGTTGGTTACGTTTTCTAGGAAAAAAAGTGTTAGCAATGTGTCTGACAATGGGCCATCAGTACCTGTTTGCTGAGTGGATGATTTCATCATCCCACCTGGTCATTTTTGCAGGCGAGGAAAATGGCTGTTCAGAGAACCAAGTGATTTCTCCAACTGGATGTAAATCCTAGTTCTGTCACTTACTCCCTTTGATATCGAATAACTTCCGTGGTCAGGGGTTTCCTCCTCGTAAAAGGAGAGAGATGTTGGGCACCTCCCAGAACGCAGTGGGGATGGGCTGAGACAGTGCCCAGGAGCGCTCACACAGACCCGCCCGCAAGCCCTCCGCAGGTGGTAGCTGCTCCAGCCGTGTCCCCTGCAGCCGGGCCTAGGCAATGCCGGATGGTGTCCTAGCCCTACTTCCTACCCATTTCATTTAGAAACAAGTGGAAAAAAACAAACATTTATTGAGTGCCCCTTACATACCAGTTAAGGAAAGTCCTCATACATTCTTGCTAATGAAACTTTCTGGAAACCTATTACTTTTCCCACCCAGTTTCCTACATCTCAGCCATCAGCAAGGATAAAATACACATGAGTGAAGGGAAGGGTTTGTCACTTCCATGTCCAGCCACTACACAGTGGAGACAGAATGGAGCAGCGATACAGAGGGGAAGTGGGAACGATCGGTCACTTCCTTGGAACTTCTTGGGGCGAGTCTAATGCCGCCTGTGAAATGGCCCTTTCCCCCCTAGCACAGGTATAAGCAGCCTTTTGAGGGTAAGAAATTGTCTCCTACAAGACCAGGGGGTCCGTCTGAGCTAGTCCACTGTAACAATCAACAGATCCCTGGACACGCTGGGACCCTTTGGTCCCACTCCTGTTCTGAAGTCGGAGTTGACTCTGAAGTTCCCAGTCCTGTAGGAAGAGGAGTAAGGTAAAGAAGGTCCCCGATAATATGAGTAAATTTACTTAATATTCAAAATTATCTAGAATGTTCAAATACTACTTTTGGTAAGAAATCCAGTAGAAGAAAATCCCTACATCAAAAATGGGAAAAAGTAAACCACAGAAAGATCCATTTGAAGAACACACTGTTAACTGGCCAGGAGCTAGCTTCACACTGAGGACAGGAAGGCCTCATAAATGGGTTCAAGGGGGCTATTATTTGAGCTGTTAATACTTATCACCTAAGAAATGTGGTTAGGAGGAGTGGCTAAAAAATATAGGACTTGTTTCTAAAGCAGAGGCTGCACCTGAGAGCTTTTCTAACACCTGCTGCCTAAGCTGGACCCTGAGCTAAATGAAATGTGAGTTTTGGGGGGCGGCATCAGTTTTTCCGAGAGCTCTCCCCACGCCAGTAGGCAATTAATCAATGTTGAGGCCTACCGTCCTAAAGGGAGTTTTTCCTCTTTTGTTATACAGGAAACAACAGACATTTAACAACAGCACAAATTACCTCCCTGTCCCCCATGGAATATAACAAAATGATGAAATGCTAAAATATGCAAGTACTGAATCCAAATCCTGACTCTGCTTTTTTCTCTGTATGATCTTGGACAAGTTACTGAATTTCTCTGTAACTTTTTTTTTGTTTACCTGCAAAAGGGAATAATAGGATTGTTACAAAAATTAAATAAGATTATCCATGCAAAATGCTTAGCTGAGTGTTAGGCACACAGTAAGCACTCAATGAGAGCTATTATTATTAGTATTATTATTATTGGTATTATTTGGACAAGGCCAGTAATTCCTGATAGGTTTTAAAGAATCCTAATGTTATGCTTTCTAGTTACATTAAAGTATTATTTCTGAAAATTATTTCAACTTTGCCATTTAAAAAGGATACACTGTGTGGGTTTTAGTTTACATGACATACCTGCCTATAGTTGGGGCCCATTCCAATATCCATAGGCTGCAGTGGCAGGGTGAAATTATTCTGAGAGCTTTGATTTGAGCCAAGTCCAAGTGAGACTGATTTACGGGACAGGGCCCTGGCCCAGCTTCGGTGCCATGCTGACAGTCAGCTGCGTGCCCGTGGACAAGCGACCGGGCTGATCTCAGCTTCGTCTCTGTAAATGAGTCTAATTCAAACAGCCGAGCTCTAAGGATGATTGGAGATTGCATCTCCACCAGCCTCAGCTCCGAAGAATGGAACTGGGAAATAAGTAAGTCCTTTGAGCAGCGAAAATAGATTATTTCAAACACCAGACAGTAAATCCTTGTCTCTACCCAAGGAGAGGCCCCGAGCTCCCACTAAGAGCCTATTTACCCTACATGTTTAAAATAAGCTTAATTACTTGGTTTCCTAGCCTACAGCAAAGGAAGGGATTGGAAGGGGGTGGCTGTGACAAGCACTAAGGAGCAAAGGCAAGAGCCCCTTAGCAGATTAATTGGTGTGAGGCCTCCGAGAATGGGTGCGGACTGTCCTCAGTTCCCCTGGAGAGCTGTACTCATGATTACCGCTGAGAGCATAACCGAGGTCCTCACCAATGAGCCTGAGTAGCACGAAACATTTATTATACTTGGTACAGCACCTAAAATATATGGTCTGATGCCTGGCCTTCCTAAACAAAGTGATTATCATAATAATGGACTTTTTCAATAGTTTTCACTGATGTAAAATATACATAATGTAAAATTCATCATTTTAACTATTTTTAAGTGTACAATTCATGGGCACCGAGCACATTCACCCTGTTGTACAACTATCACCACTGTCCGTTTCTAGAACTTTTTCATCTTTGCACACAGGAACTCCCTGCCCACTGCACTGCGACTCCCCGTGCTCCCCTCCTCCCGAAACCCCGGGCCACCCTGGGCTGCCGTCTGCCCTGCAGTTGCTGGGGCCATCAGGATTTGTCCTTCTGTGTCTGGCTTATTTCACTCAGCGGAGTGTTTCCCAGGTTCACCCATGTTGTAGAATGTGTCAGAATTTAATTAATTATTATTAACTTGTAACACTTAGAGAAAATTCTTGTATCATAGCTGGTCCCTTAGCAATAATGAGAAGACACTTTATGAAAAGTGAGAACCATTCTTGCTCTATAGGGGAAAGAATTATGAAAATAATAAAGGCGTGATGGAAAATTGCAAGCATCCCTCCAACCCAAAGCAAAGTGGAATGTTTGTTCCAAATGAGGGGATTCTTTGTTTTGTTAAAGTGATATAGAATAATTCATCATGATTCTCGGGCCTGAATCATCAGCACCCCCTCCTCCCAAAGTATGCCACATGGAGACAGGCTGTAACTAAGTCTGTGATCTCAAAAAAAAAAAAAAAAAATCACACTGAGGCAAAATTACTCCTTAGTTTTCTCTGCACGCTGCCTAAAGGAGTGTGTGTGTGTGTGTGTGTGTGTGTGTGTGTGTGTGTGTGTGTGTCGGGGAGGCAGTGTGAGCCATTCCTTTAAACCACACTTTAAAATATTTTCTTCTGAAACAAGCCTTTTTTTTTTCTCTCTTTAGAGCAACACGAAATGTTACAAGGGTCCCTTGAGCTTTATAATGGGGCTTCAAGTTCTGCTGTTAACCTTCCAGAAGGCTTTAAGTGGGAGATGAGGCAGGAGGGCAGGGCACTGGCTGCCAGCAGCAGCCCACAGTAAATACAGAATTGCCGAAAAGACTGTGGCCTTTGTCCTGTTTTCTGTGAAGCCCAGATAAATCACTCAACCCCGGGGGTCTGTTTATAGCCTCCTAAATGGTGTTCCCCATGCAAATGCTCCAAGAGCAAGGGGTTAGAGTTAATCTACTTTTGATTAGGGAAGCGTTTTTCTTTTCTTGTGCAAAGGGAGAGTTGGGTGGGCGGGAAGGGACTTACAAAGGGAATGCCTAGTTTAGGAACCTTTGTCGGCTTTGAGAGGTCCTGCGGTAAAAATGCTGTCCCAGAGACAAAGGGGTAGGGAGGGAGCCAAAGAGGAATGCTGGGTTGGGTTACAGTTCAATACAACTTTGGCCACTTGGAGAGGAGACTGAGCGTTAACCCTTGCCTTCCCGGGCTCTGCCTCCTCACTTTGCAGGCTGATCCAGTTTGCAGGAATCTTCCACAACTGCTCCTTCAGCAAACACACAGTGCTGAGAGACCTAATGCATTGCCCTGCCAATGGCTGCCCTCAGTTTTGTGGGAGAGAAGGAACCACAGACAGATTTCTATAGCAATGCAAGGCGATTACCCTAGCTTCCTGTATCATGCAGTTATAAATGGAAATGTGCCCAGGAGCACCTGACCCAGACAGGGGTAAGAAGGATGGGAGACAGATTTTTGGGAAGACTCGTGAAGGAGGAGTTAGCAGGTTATTCCAGGAGGAGGGATGATCTTGGCCATTAGAACAGAACAGAGACAAAGACTCGGGAGAGAATGGGGGTCAGGAAACAAGCCTGAAAGGACCAGGAATGAGTGCCCGTGTGCTGGGGCTGGGGAGAGGGGACAGAATGGAGGGGTTTAAAAAGAGGAGCTCAGAGCAGTAGGCAGAGCCCCAGAGGGCCTCCCTCTGAGCTGACGGCTATGACCAGTCATGGCAGGATTTTGTGCAGGAGGCACATCAAATCTGAGTTTTAGAAAGACTACACTGGATTCTTCCTGGAAAGTCGGAGCAGGTAGGACCCCCAGAGGGAGATTAGTTAGGACATCCTTGCAGAGGTCCCAGTGGAAGTTGAACAACAAGACCCAGGCAGCAATGAAAGAGGAGTGGTCAGTTTCAAAATAGAGCTGGGTGGGACAGGTAGGAATTTCTGTCCACTGGACACAGCAGGCAAGAGGACCAGGGTCCAGGAAACTCTTGAGCATCGTGGGAATTTTGTATGCGTGTCTCCCTAACAATCTCCAGACTCTGTCCCTGCAACGATGGTTAATAACAAGCTGCTCAAGGAGGTTTCTCTTCCTGTGGCAGGGAAAGGTGGTGGAGAACTCTTTATTATGTGTTGTCCGTGAGCAGATGGAGTGCATCTGCTTTAGAACTAAAAGAGGCGCCCATCTGGCTGTTCCCCTCGAGGCACTACCAGCCAGCCAGTGTGAGCTGGGCACCCTGTGCAGGGTGACCCTGTTCCTGTAACCCCGTGAGTGACGGTGAGACATCGATAGCTGTACCTTCCCTCCAGAACAGCAGACACAGGGGAGTCTCACAAGTTCAATGACCTTCCCAAGGTCTGGCGCTCAGACCCAGGTGCCTGCCTTTGCAGCCAGTCCATTCGACCACCCCGAGTCTGGAGCAGCGCGCAGGAGTGGAGGCCTCTGTTGAGGAGTCCATTGTCTTGTCCCCAGTGACTCAATCTGTCCTCAGGGAGATCTGCTGTCCTGGAAGAGGAGTTTACTGCAGATGGACTCCACATCTATTTGAAGAACAAGCACGGAGTGTACTTCTGTTCAGAGTGTGAAACTGCTGATGTTGAAACTCATCCTATACAATCTCTTGAAAAATCACTTATGGAAACCTCATCCTTTGATATCTCTCACATTGCTTTAGATTTCAGAGAGAAGAAAGAGTAGTTTTCCTCAAATCACACATTTCACCCTATGGGCACAGGTTGGGACTAGGCCTCCAGTACTCTGAGAAGGTCAAGTTTCTGGGGAGCGTCCCATCGGGCTGGCCCACCTCCTTTGACACATTGGACAGTGCCTCTCCCTGCTGCCCTCCCCCCAGATCACCACACCCTCGCTGGTTCTGTGTGGATAAATAACTTCTGGTTGAGATCTTATTGTGATGAGATCAACAACTGTATAGCCAAAGAGGCAATAAAATATGCCCTCAGGGCTCCTCATTGTTTCCAGCACAATGAACGGAACAGCTCAGCCTATGCATTTCCATATTTAGCTCAGATTACCTAATGCCGCCAGAGCATAATCACATTCATCCGCATTGAAAAACTGCCCGTGAAGAGATCGTCCTTGTGTAGATTCTTTATTTCAATATATACAGCCTCATTGCATTGCAATTTTCAAGTAGAATAGCTTGACCTCGAGGGTGATTATCAATCTGTATGACTCACTAGATGGGAAGTCTGCTAATGTCTTCCAGCTTCTTCCTCTCACTGGTCAATATCGTCCTGGTAGTCCTTGCCTTTATGGCCTGACTGAAATTTCCTTTTAAGTTTAGAGTTCCAGGGAAATGAGCACGAATAGCACTGGGCTTTTGTCTCTGGAGTCTTGTTTCATATCAGTCAAACGAGCACTACGTGAGCACCTACTCTGTGAGGGAGAAACCAAAAAAACCACACAATTTATTTATAAAAAATTGTATATTTATTCTTGTTTAACTTTAGTCACCTTCCAAGAAGTAATCTCTATTGGATGCAATGTACCTATTGAGACTTTTTCACTGCTCAAAACAGTCTTTGAACTCATCAGTTTTGGTGCCTTTCAGCGCTTCTGCCATTTTTCCCCCTGCTTTTCCGTATTGGCAAAACATTTCTCTTTGAGGACTTTTTCTCAGCTGGGGAAACCAAAAAAAGAACATCGTGCTTGGCAAAATTGGGTGAATAGGGAGGGTGGGGCATGGGGGTCATTCTATTTTTGGTCAAAAACTGCTGAACACTCAGTGCTGTGTGGGCAGGTGCACCCATAAATCACCCGTCATGAAATGGGCAAATGTGCTGAAGAGTCTTCATAACAATTCATTGAAGTGGAACACAGCCTCTCACAACACCACCAGTTGGTACACTGGTACAGATGGGTCCCTGAAACACTCACCTAGCAGGGGAAGCCTGGACTACAAGGGGTCTGCCATCCAGAAGATAATTCTGGTTTTGGGGGTCCCCCCCTCTTATATAGACCAATTACTATGAGAATTACCTGTATTACAGTTTCTGTCTTAGGAGAAGAAACTAGAAAGTGATCCAATGCATTAGATAGGCCATATAGTTTGTTACCATCCCATGCATGATTGGGTTAAGGTACAGTAACTGGTAATGTGTACATGGTAACCTGTGGCTGCATCTGCTTCAGTGGGCCACCATGTGGTGTCCTTATTTCAAAACTGCTGGTGCCAAGAACAAAGAGTCCTCGGGTGAAATGTGGGTGGTGACTGGGTTGCTTGGTCTATGATCAGGAAGTATTTCTGCTACAGAAATCAAAGGCCACATATCAATGCTGAGTGAAGGGTTTTAGGCCATCGGTGTCCCGAGTGGCATGCAGAGCTCGGTGGAGCCGTCAGAGCCTCGCTGAGTGAGCCCAGACTGACTGTCTTCAGAAGGGCACGCCAGAGTTACTCGAGCAAGCTTGCTCCTGTGTGCTCCCGGGGGAGGCAGTGAAATGCCGCTGCTTATCCCCCACGGGAGGAAGCTTTCCTCCGCAGGGCCTATGCACCCTCCATCGTGGCACCTCAGCCTTTCCCTCCGAGGAAACCCGTGCATTCAGAGCTGCGATCTCTCCTCGTGTCTGATCTGCACATGTTCATAGTGATTCCTCACCCCTTCAAACATTCTGCTCTCCAAGCTCTTCACCACATAAACGCTTTTATGTACTTAAGAGTATCGCAGGGCCGGGAGAGCTGGAAGAATCCACTTGCAATGATTCTGAGAGCCTGGCCCTGTCCAGGGGGCACGTGGCCGTGGGGCAGCTGCATGGAGAGAGCATGCAACTCGAGAGCGATGGCTGACCCGCCTGGCCGAATGGCACGGGAGGTGGGGTGTCTGCAGGAACCACGCACTCGCACTCATGAGAAGGGAGGAGGAACACCCGGGAATAGGACGGAAGGCTCAGTGAGCCAGTGTGGAAAGTGCGAGGGCAGGTGGTTGAACGCTGGTGTGTGTGTGGGAAAGCACAGCCAGGGGTGTGGTCGGTGCAAACAAGAAGGAGGAGGGTCAGCACGTGAATGGACAGACACCAGTTCACTTGGGTGTGTGAAGGTCCTGACACGGGAGGTGCCTAGTCAGCAAGCGCTGTCATCTTCAGTGGGCTCCAGCCCTATGTCTAATAAAAGTCACAGTTAGTCCCACGGAAGAGGCAGGCAGCCAACCTCCTGTACTGGTTAGAGGCACTGTGTGAAGGACTAAAACCTTTGAAATGGTAGTGCAGTGTTTCAGCGCCCAGGCCTGGTCAGCTGGTCCTGGTTTGAGTGCGACAACTGAATCACTCACTGTCTGTATGACCTTGGGGGGCGAGTGACCCTTTCTAAGCTTTCAGATAAAGTGGGACTAATGATGGGGCCCACCTCTTGGGGTCGCCGTGAAGATTAAATGAGATAATACATATAAAACAGAAAGCTCAGTACCTGGCAATAAACATAAAATAATAATAATAATAACAGTAATAATAACAACAATAGAGGTGATGGCAATATTAAATAGCAGTGAAGAGGAGTTAAACTTCAGATGATCTAATAATATACATTTCCTTTACTGATCTTTTATTTTCTTTCCCATATACAAAACCCTGTGGGCTTTATTTAATTTTCCTTAATTACCATGTTTCGAATTACACCAGCAGTGTGGAATGATTATAACAGAGATGAATCAGTTTCTTATTTTCAGGTACTTAAAGTTTTGCCAGGACATCACGTCCCTCCAGCACCTCAGCAGGCTTCCCCACTTTTTCCCCCCCCGCAGGATTAGAGCCTCATCTAACTGCATCTGTCTGGTTCCTTCCCTGCCCTGGGACCTGCAGGGTACGAGGCAGTAAAGTAAAAGAAAACAATAAATCCTGCTAAGTAAAGTTGACCCAGTGAGGAGGAAAACGTGAGGAGAGAGTTGGTGGAAAGTGGGGCGTCTGGAAGGCTCGCTCCCAAGGGAGCGGTTGGTGTGCTTCCTTCTCCTCCCTGCCTGCCCAGGGCCCCCCGGGGAGTGGATAGGGTGGGGGGGGGGGACACTAGCCTCTCCTCCCCAGTTTCCAGTAAACTCTCTGGTTGCCCATTTTGAAGATTTAAAGATATTTTACATTTCTGTGCATTCCGTAAGCACAGAGATTATCCCAAAAATGCTTTTTTTTTGGTCTGGTAGCTAGAAATGAGGACAGGATTAAAAATGCAGGAAAGGGGGATGGCAGGTCTCCCGTATTTATGGGAAGATATTCAGTATGCCGCAGGACCTCTTTCTGGGTGTGTGTCTGCCTCTCATATTTTAAGAAGAGCTTTTGCATCTGAGAACATCGTCAATGTGATTTGAAAGCTCTAAGCATGATTTTTCAAATGAATATATAACAAATCAATAGAAAATTGTTTTTGTGCTGTTACTATCTTCAAGCAAAGACTATTATTGTTCTTTCTGCTCAATATTGCTGTTTTAACAGAATTCTAGCCCCCCCACCCAACAACAAAGTTTCTCTTTCTGGAAGAACCGCCCAATTCCGCCACTGCTCCCCTCCACTTTAGGTCTAGCTCTCCAGTGTTCTCTCTGAGGGGAGCCCCAACCCCCTTTTTCCAGGGGAAAGATGAGAAACAGTGGAGGTGACTAAACAGGCACAAGTATCATTTGTCACAGCTTAACGAGAATGGCCATTCCTGACATTTTTTTACTGATGTCTTTTGTATGGGAAGGATTGTAGAAGGTAAATGAGGCTGAAACCTCCCAGGAGTTTCCAAGAGAAACTCCAACACCTGAGAGCCGTCAACACCGACTTCCACACCTCTCCAGCAAAGGCCAGCCTCCACACCATCACTTAGGAAAACCGAGGGGGACTGACACAGCAGCATCCCAAGCTGCTTGTAACTTTCAGACCTCTCTCCCCACCTCTCCCTGCCTCCTTCTGCCTCTCCGTCCTCTCTCTCAAGTGTGTGCGTGTGTCTTTCTCCCTTACTCCACCTTCCCTCTTCTCTTCCCTCTTTTTTTCTCCTTTCACCCTCTCCCCCCTTTTCTTTCCCCCCTTTCCCTGCCTGTCTCTCCCTCTCTTCTCCCCACCCCAGTTATCCTCCCCTTCCTCCTGCTGTCTCTTCCTGCCCCGCCTTCCTGCCCACCCCCAACCACGCTGGCAGACAGATTTTGTCATGTTGGTGATATATTGTATTTTCCTACAGTTCTCTGTGGTGTGGGGGCTACAGTACATTAACTCAGGGAAAACGCTGTTCCCACAATCAGAGCTTTTGTTTCCAGCCTGAGGGCGTGGCCAGAGACCCCTGCTTTCACCCATTTCTGTGGCTGTACCTGCCTCCCCCATGGATAGGGATAGAGAAAAAAGAGAGATTAACTTGAAGATTAGACTTCTGATACCTTATCTGCAGGCTACAGCAGGAAATTTTACTATAAACCCTGTTTAGTGGCTTACTTGGGAGGCAGATAAAGGTTTCTTTCATTTGAAAACGTATTCTATACTCTCGCAGCACTTTGTAAATAATTCTAACAGTTAAACTGTTACACTAATTACTTCTTTTCACGTCTTCCTCCCTTACTCTCTCTGGCGAGCACCTCGGGGAACAGGGCTCACATGTTACTCATTTCTGAATGCCCCCCTTTCACACAGTGACTAGCACATAGGGTTCGCCCCCGCCCCGAAATCTTTATTTAAGTGCATTATATACAATGCAGCCATTATAAAGAATGAGAAGGAACTGTATTTACATTTAAGAATTGTGTATTTATATATATTGAATGGGAAAAAAACAAAGTTGTGAATGAAGCATAGAATCTCATTTTTGGAAAATATAATTATGCCCTGGAATATACCCCAGAATCCTGCATATGACACATCATTAAGCAGCTTACTGCTGGAGGATGACACTGGGGAAGATAAAGAAGGCCTGTGTGGATGGAGAGGGAACGTTTTACTTCAAATATTCTGGCTTGTTAGAATCCTGTTTTCTACGGCACAGAGTGAAGCTGACCAGTGTCGACTTGCCCAACCCCGGCCCCACTGGAAGACGGAGCTCCCTGCCCGGCCTTCCCTGGAGAGGGGCTCCTCTTTCTGTCCTTCACCTCTGCTCTCGCCCCTTCACCTCCACCCTGACTGTCGCCTTCGGTCTTCTTGGGTGCTCATTGTTGCCTCCTCCCGCCACCTCCTCCTTTCCTACACCAGCCAACCTGTTCATTCATGGGTGCCGCATGCATGGGTGGGTGGGTGGGTGCACGGAAGCATGCATGCATGGATTCATGGGTGGGTGGATGGATGCAGAGATGAACAGACTCGTGGATGGATAGATGGGCAGAGGGACGCATCCGTCTGTCAGCAATTTAGTAACGCTGAGATATCCTGAAGCTGCTCCCTCAAGGCCAACCCTTGACGCGTCCCTGGGCCCAGAAGCCGGAGAGAGTGGTTGGGCCCCATCCTCTGTCATTGCTGTGTAAGACAGCCCCGAAGCTGCACAGCTGGGCACGTCTGCGCCCCCCCTCCCCCTCCCAGAGCTCGGTGAGCACACTGCTCAGTGTGGCTTCGCAGCTCCTGTGCCCGACAAACCTTTCTTAGAGGGATGTCCTATCATGACCACAGGCTTCACGTGGCGGAAACCCAGGTGCCACCTTCACCCCAGGCCGCCATCTGCTTCGCTCCAGCACCCCCAGGCATGGGAAGAGAAAGAGCCCGAGTGGGGATGTGGGCAGGGCCTGGGACTCGGAACCAGTTGTGTCTGCCCTGATGGTCCCCGAGGGCTCCCTGTGTGCGAAGGACAATGGCTGGGAACTGAAACCCGCACTTCTCCTGGGAGCTTTGACCTTAACAAGAACAAGATAAGGGAGCGGGAGCCATCTACTATCTGGATGAGTGAGGCTAAAGACACGCCTGTCTCCTGCTCACCTCGAATCCCCATGGGTGTCTTTAAGTATGTTATCTGGGTGTGAGGAAGACCAGCCAGCCCAAAAGGCCCAGAGGGAGCTCCCTGGCTGTCTCCACACTGCAGCCATGGGGTATCGCTGCCTTTTAATTGTACTGTCTTTGCTGGAAGCTAGGGGTACAGCACCCCTCACTCTTGAAGTGGGAAGTGAAAGAAGAGGGAAGGGCCCAGACTCCCTCCTCCTGAAAGCCAACGCTGCCCCTCGGCCACTTATACTGTGACACTCACCCTTGACCGGCCACCTTTCTCTCACTCTTCCCGCCCCGCCCCGGGTCAGTACCTCTGCCCTCCACGGAACTCGGATCTTGTGGAGGACCGGGTCTGCGCTCACCGGCGCTGCTCTAACCGCCTCTGCACCGGCACTTTTATGGCTTCTGTTGTATTTTCTTTACTGATGCTGGGATGGTGTTTGGTCTCATTACACCACCTGCAGAGCAACGAAGATTCTCCTTGGTCAGTCCTGTCCTCGCCTCCAGGTCTGTGTGTGCATGCCACTCCCTGCCCGCTCTCTAACCCATCTAGGCTCCTGTTAGTGCCCTGGCCGCACCCCACATTCCACGACCCTGCTCCTTTGTTTATTCTTTTCTCTCTTCCTGGATGTGGTCTGTCCTCCCTACTCCTTTCTCTATTTTCGGACTCCTGGTCATCCTTAAAGAGTCAGCTCCCCTGTCACCTCCTCCGTAGAGCCTCTCCCTGGCCTGGAATTGACCACTGCCTCGCAGGCCGCCTCTCTCCTGTGTACTGAATATTTACCAGCCCTGCGGCCTAAACACTGCATTGTACTTATTTGTTTACACTTGTCTTTCAACTACACTGGGAGCTCCTTGGGGGGAGGGATCATGTTTTGTTCATCTTTTTCATTCCTGGCTTGTAAAACAGAACTTGGCATGCTTCTTGTGCCCTCAGAAAAGGCGGGAGCAGGGCTCATATGCGTGGATGTGGCTGCGCTGTTAAACTGAAAACGGGCGCGCGACTGTCAGTCATTGTGTACGCGTGGCATCTCCACGTAACCGGTGGCATTCGCAAGGCCGGCTTTCAGATGAAGAGATGACTAGTTTCTAGAAAAAGGTGGAGGGGATGGAGAACCAGAAAAGGGTGCGTCCTCCGAACAAAGGTGGAAAGTCTTACACGGGAGCTATATCCCAGACTTGGAAGTGCCAACAACAGAGATTAGATCAAAAAGGTTCAACCATAAAATCAGTGGGTAGAATTCTGGAATGTGAGAAGGATTTATGAACAGAACCTTTTTGAATTTGAATCTGAATTCTCCAGTGTCTTTATTTTTTAACTTTTTTTATTTATTGAGTTTTAGAGAGAGAGAAAAATACCTATTTGTTGTTCCACTTATTTATGCATTCAATAATGGATTATTGTATGACCCTAAATGGGGACCGAACCTGCAACCTTGGCATAATGGGATGATGCTCTAACCAACTGAGCTACCCAGCCAGTGCCTCTTCCCCCGTTTCTGCAGCATCTCTGCTTCTCAGCCTTTCTATCATGAGGGACATGCGTGTGTGTTTCCCAGTCATGCGCACAGACACTTTTGAAAAATACAATAATACAAAGAATTACTAGAAAAACAAAATAGAAAAAAATCGGACATGCAAAATACAAGTCCAAATTTATCATTAGACTCGAAAGATCACATTCTGCCCAAATGCTGTAAGTTTCTACATGCTATCGATTCCCAGCCTTAGGGCTATAAGATCCAAGGAAGTTTCTAGGTGCCTTCTCTTGATTTCTGCACTTTGTTTCAGGTCGGTGACCAACACTTTGCAAACTGGATCCTGTTCACTCACCATACCTCAAAGAGCACCAAATTAGGTTATCATACATTTTCAATAATAGACATTACAAGGGATGAAAAAGTTAAGAAGAAGATACTCAGGTATAAATCATTACAATGGTGGGAATCTTAAAGGCATAAATAGTTAGAAAAATAAATGCTTTCTAGGCAAAATTTAAAACTATATAACAAAAGTATTCAAGTGGTGAAAAGTTCTTTTCTGTGTGAACCTCCACAAAGTAGAGGAAATTCTCAATTCTCTTGGAGAGTAATTGTCCAATGCAAAAGTTTCAAAGCAGCCCCTCACTGTTAACAGTAGGGTAGCAATAGGCACTAACATCAAGCCAATAAAATTAATAAGCAGCATGACAGGCTCTAATACATTTCATTGGTATCTTTCCTCTGTCATTTGAGCACAGAATGAGCTGTTATTATCCCTGAGCTTCAAACCTCTCATTTTGGCCTCAGATGATTACAGCTGCTAATGCAGTGCATGCTACAGTAGTTTTCAGTAACTGGGTTAGGGTTAAAGTATCATATTTAAAGGACTTAATTATGATCAGCGGGGGGAACAAGTTGTGGCCATGTGACTTTGATCTGTTTTCTAGAGCGGCCTACAAAAATTTGGACTCCTGACGATCTATTTTCTCAACCATTTCAGAGCAAGCAACTTCTACAATCTAGTTTCTCCACCACAGACCGGGGCTTTGAACCACTTTCACTTGGCGAGGGGCCAGCGTTTGTTGGCAGGGGGCCACAGTTCTTTGTCTCTCGCCTCAGATGAAATTCTTCAAGCCCCTTCGCTCAATCTTTCCCTCTCATGGAGAATTTAGTTTCAGGTTTCTACAAATGAGCAAGCTTCGCACTTGAAGCGAGAAAAGGGGTTGTTCGTTGTCTCACTGAACCCCAGTACAGCCAGCCAGGTGGGTTTGGCGGGTGCACACCGGCCCCGTCTCTCAGTGGGGTGCAAATTGTTCTCATCCATAGCTTCTGATTCACTTTTCTGATGCTCATGCGCATCCTTCTGTTCTACCTTCTCAATTTTATGTACAGTTTGTCCTTTTAAAATGCTGATTAAAGTATTAAGCAACTGTCAAATAGAACTACATAGTGTAAGTTAAATGTCAGCCCATCCTTTGGGACCATATATAATTTTATGAAAATAACAATGAACACATGTTGTTGGTGTGTGGGGTTTTTTTTGAGGAAATGTAATTTAGGTTTTACATGTTCAAAATGCTGTTACATCAGTTCTAACCTCCTTCAGCATTTCTTATGTGGGCACTAACTCTGTGTCCTCTGAGGCAGATACATAAGCCTCTTATAACTGTTCCATTCATAAAAGTAAGGAGACTAGGTTTTGCTATTGTGGGTTTTTAATGACAACTGCACTTAAATCTTGTGACTCATTTGTATTGAGATGACCACTTTCTTAAGAAGAACAGATGTTACCACAAAGCTTGTTTAAAAAAAAAAAAAGAACATTGGTTCATGCATGACAGTGATCTTAATATTAAAAAACTAGAACGTTTGAAAGTTGTTTGATGCCGTCTGTCAGATGTGCCACTGAGGAAGTTAATGATGAAACCCTGCCTGTTTTTCATCTGTGGAACATAAAGCACATGAGAGAATGAATGCGGACTATTAAGAGAAAAGAAACAATTATCAGATGGTTCTTCAATTTCAGTTTTGCCTTTTGCTAGTTGCCTCTAAAGCCTGTTGTGTCTGGACGGACTTTGGAATGAGGTCCCAGTGCTAGGATTTTCATGGTCTACTTGACTTGTCGCTAGGTCACTTCCTCCAAATGCCACCACAGCCCCTGTGGCATTCGGTAGAGGGGCACAGTACACGTTCAGGGCAGGAAATTGCATTGATCTTTTTTAAATTTATGTTATTTCAGCTGTTTTCACTTTTTTCTTTATTGTGTTCTTGCCTCCTACAGAGCTAGCTTTGTTGAGCATTGTTGAAGGGAGCGGGGATGCTCGGTTTCGAACTCTGGAACACACAGGGCGGGAAGGAGTTTCCCACTCTCGGCAGTTCGAGTAGCTTCTGAGCCATGTACATTGAACCCACTGTGGGTCTGAGCCCCGGTTGGCTCTGTTTGCAGCTGTTTCTCTGTTAATAAAAATATTCAGCAAAGAAAATCATGTCAAAGTTTTCCATGGGTCTTTCAGATAGCCTAGTAAGTAGCATGATGTGCTTTATTTAAAAGAAACTTTTTTAAAGAAATAAATTGGTATTTGGGAAAGACTTCAGTCCTGTAACAATGAGTTCTTTCTATCTTAAAGGGTATGTTTAAATCGACTCTTGTCACTTTCCCCAGTTTTATTAAGATAGAATTGAC
Organism: Tonatia bakeri; assembly: GCA_004024845.1. Classification (NCBI taxonomy): domain Eukaryota; kingdom Metazoa; phylum Chordata; class Mammalia; order Chiroptera; family Phyllostomidae; genus Tonatia; species Tonatia bakeri. Next base: position 162,453 of record PVIA01001362.1, on the reverse strand, counting down.
ATACAGCATTGCATTAGTTAAGGTGGACAATGTATAACAGTGTTACAGCATGTTAACTGTGTACAGTGTGTTAACCAAACACAGTAAGTTTAATTAACATCCATCACCTCATGTAGTTACAAGTTATTCTTCTTGTGATGAGAAATTTTAAGATCTGCATTTCTGGTTTTTCATTGTATGAAATTTGGAGTATCTTTTACGGTATCATGATATCATATCAAGGAAACAGCAGATGCTATTTTTATGTCAAAACTCTAATATTATTGGTAACTTTGGTCATTATATTATCCATCCCGAGAAGTTCTGATACTACTGGGGGGGCAGATATTTAATGTATACAACATTCTTTTTCTTTGCTCACAGTCCTCATTCTATAAATATGTTAAGTATTAGCATCATTAATAAAAGAGAGACTCTGTATTCTCAGAGTGGAGTTAATGAGCACATCCGTATCATAATTACTTGACATTAATAGAAAGATACATCTTGCAAACTAAAGATGACTTGCAGAAGGACAGCGGCATCTAAGACAGCCTTCTTGTTGCTTTTGCAGGATTACCTTGACTGCATCAGGGACCAAACGAAACTCCCTCTGGGGACAGAAGAAAGATCAGCCCTTTTTGGAAACATACAAGATATCTACCACTTCAATAGGTAAGTGAGTACTCAAAAGATTGCTCTCACATGGGGACATTATGAATTTCTCTCAAATAAATATGGACTAAGAAAACTTTCCCTGGAATCCTTGATTTGACTTCATAATGTTGTGTGGGCTCTTGAGTCATGCAATCTTCCACCCAGGGCATTCTTTTTTTTTTTTTTTTTTAATTTATTTACTTTTAAAGAGAAGGGAAGGGAAGGGAAGAAGAAAGAGAGGGAGAGACACATCAGTGTGTGAAAGATACAGTGATCGATTGCCTCTCACATGCCTCCAACTGGGGACCTGGTCCACAACCCAGGCATATGCCCTGACTGGGAATCGAACCAGTGACCTTTTGGTCCACAGGCCAGCACTCAGTCCACTGAGCCACACCTGCCAGGGCCCTGGAAGCATTCTTGTTTGTGTATGAGTCTCCCACGTGTTCCATATCCTGTCCTGCTGCATCCTCCTGGTTCAGAGGAGAGACCTGTGTTCCCTGGCAGAGCAGTGGTATCGTTCTTCTCACAGGATATGAATGGGGCCTCCAAAACTCCACGGGGGTTCCGTCTGCAGCATCCTCACCTCCACTGCACTTCCAAAAATGTCCTTCTGCCTGGTCAGTGGGCAGGACGCAGTAAACACACAATGAATATTTCAGTCATATATGTTAATTTATATTAGTTAACAATTAAAATTTAAAATGATTAATTTAATTCAAACATGTATTCAGTACCTACCATGTAGCAGGCACTGTGCTAAGATAATTTCCTTAGGAAGCAAGACAGCCAGGGAGCTGAAGGGGCTGGACAAGCAAGTCACTTATTATAAAGTAGTGTAATACTTTTCAGAAGACCAGGTAATAGGCAGGTTAAGAGCACAGACTCTGGTATAGCAGCAGTGATGCTGAGAAAGAAGAACAAAGTTGGAGGAATCACACTACCTAATATCAAACTATACTATAAGGCCATAGTAATCAAAACAGCATGGTACTGGCATAAAAACAGACACATAGATCAATGGAACAGAATAGAGAGCCTAGAAACAAACCTATACCTTTATAGTCAATTAATATTTGACAGAAGAAGCAAGCACATACAAGGGCTAAAGATAGTTTATTCAAAAAATGGTGTTGGGAAAATTGGACAGATATGTGCAGAAAAATAAAACTAGATCACCTTCTTTCACCACACAGGAATAAATTCAAAATGGATCAAAGGCTTAAATGTTAGACCCAAAACCATAAAAATCATAAAAGAAAACATAGGCAGCAAAATCTTGGATATTGCTTGTAGCAATATTTTATCCGATATATCTCCCCAGGCAAGGGAAACAAAAGAAAAAGATAAACAAATGGGACTACATCAAACTAAAAAATTTTTGCACAGCAAAGAAAATTATGAACAAAATGAAAAGACAGTCCACAGAGTGGGAGAACATATTTGCCGATCCATCTGATAAGGGGTTAATATCCAAAATTTATGAACTTACAAAACTCAACTCCAAAAAACAAACAACCCAATCAAAACAGGCAAAGAACCTGAACAAAGAGGACATACAGATGGCCAGTAGACATGAGAAAAGATGCTCAAAGCCACTAATCATCAGAGAGATGCAAATTAAAACCACAATAAAATGCCATCTCATACCTGTCAGAACGGCTATCACCAGTAAATCAACAAACAAGTGCTGACAAGGATGTGGGGAAAGGGGAACCCTTTTTTCACTATTGGTGGGAATGTGGACTGGTGCAACCACTGTGGAAAGCAGTATGGAGGTTCCTCAAAGAAATTAAAAATGGATCTGCCTTTTGACCCAGCTATCCCACTTCTGGGGATATATCCATAGGAACCCAAAACACTAATTCAAAAGAACATAAGCACCCCTATGTTCACTGCAATAAATATATTTACAATTACTTACAATTGCCAGGATATGGAGGCAGCCCAAGTGTCCATCAGTAGATGAGTAGATAAAACAACTATGGGACATTTACACAATGGAAATCTACTCAGCCATAAAAAAAAAAGAGGAAAATTTAGCCCTTTTGTAACAGAATGGATGGACCTGGAGAACATTATGCTAAGTGAAATAAGCCAGTCAGAGAAAGACAAATACCATAGGATTTCACTCGTGTGTGGAATCTAATGAACCAACTGAACTAACAAGAAACATGGCGACACACTCTTAGATGGAGAGCAGGTGACAGCTGGGGAGGGGTGGAGGTGAGAGTGTGGAGGGGGTGAGCAAAAAGGAAAAAAGACTCATGGACATGGACACCAGTGTGGCGACTGCTGGAGGGAGAGGGGTGTAGGAGTACTAAACAGTAATGAAAGACAATACAATAAAGATTAATTTTTTTAAAAAAGAGCACAGGCTCTGGTTCCCCGAATATCTGGGTTTGCATCCAGCTGAACCGTGTATACATCCTTTGGTGCGTTTTAGTGAGGTAAAAGAAAGAACTTGCTCAGTTTCGGTCTTTGCTCAAATCTTCCTGTCTTAATGCTCTTACCCAGAAACCCACCCCACCCCCGACACACACACACACACACACATTAACTGCTGGGCTCTTGCTTTTTCTCCTGGAATTTAGCAATTTCTAACATAAAATATGATTGACTTTGGGGATAGGGATCTCATTTCTTTCCTCCCCACCCCCACTCACAGAACACTCCTTGGGGACAGGGGTCCATCTGGTCTTTTATTGCCCAACTTTCAGCACTTTCATGGAATGAATGAATGAACAAATGAATGAATAGAAACAATAACATGTGTCTACCTCATATGGTTATTGTGAAGCTGACCCACTTAAAGTGCCTGGTTCAATGCCAGCACACAGTAAACACCAAAAAATAAACCAGTGCTGACGTTGATTTTGATATAGAAAACCCCATTATGAAGTGCTGCAGTGTCCTGCCATTATGAGACTCAACCGCAATGCAAATTATAAACCCTCCCCCACTTTTCGTACCGAAATTGGTACACCTGAGCTCTTTGCGGGTGGATCCATGTCTCCTTCTCCATCTTCGAGTCCCTAACTCCTAGCACAGGCCTCTGGGAGGCGTGTTCGCTGGGTCACGTGGACTGCATCCCTCCGTTCTGAAAACCTAGGATGTCCAAAATGCCGGTGTTGCCACATCTCTGTCACTTGCTTCAGTAGACTTTGAAAACCGGTTTGCATGTTCGGAGACAGTGGCTCTCAACCTGGGCTACACACTGGATGGAATCACCTGGGAAGCTTTTTTAAAAAAGTATTGTGGGTCCTACGCCCAGAAATTCTGATGAGTTGGTCTGGTGCAGGGCCGGGGCCTGGTGATGTTTGAAAAGGTCCCCAGATGTTTGTAATGTGCGCCACGACTGGAAAATACTATCCACGTCAAATAACCACAATAATAGGAAAATAGAGAAAAGACATAAAAAAGCTGGAGTAGAGGATGTGGAACCCGCACGGTGTGAGAGCAGGTGTTCCAGAGTCCACCCGCGACACCGTATCACCGACGAGGGGCGAGCCCACGGTGCTGGGAGGCCGGGCGTGCTCCTCCCCATGGATCGGCTGGAAAGCTGGCGGCGCCAGCTGTCTATCTAGCACTTACTTCGCGCCCGAGGTTGTAGAGCTTTGTGTGTGATCACCTTGTATGTCCCATCTGGGCTTCTCTGAGTCCAGACCCGTCGTGGCGGGGTCCGGGAAGGCCGTTTTACTCTCTGAAGTTCAGATCTTCATGCATCTCCTCATTTCAAGAAACATAAGAATGGAGTCTCGACTTCTATCACCCAGATGGGGCCTCGGCAGCGGGGCGTGGGCATTGGAGCCCGGTCTGCAACAGTTGGAAGAGCGAGAAGACCTTTGCGTTCCTGAATGGGCCCTCTGTCCTTTTCTCTGTGGCGTTCCTGGACTAAGGAAGTCAGACTCGTCTGAAATAACCCAAGTCAGAGCGAGTGAGTGCAGTGATGATGACTTGTGAGATGTCCGTGTAGTGACACAATGATACGTGACCGAGTTTGTGCCTGTCCCTCTTGTAGGGCACACTTCAGTAGCCCCCTGCACATGCATTACCTCATCTAACCCTCTCAGCTCTCCGAGGTAGATCAGGCACCCCTCTCAGAGACTGGGCACCCATCCGGCAGGCTCGCAGTCTGCTGTGCATGCAGAAAGGCCTTTGCTCCAAGACACAGAGCTGGCAACATAGTCTAGCCTATTGTGAATGCCTTGGTTTTTGTCAAACCTCTATTAGTAGTAGTAGTAGTAGTAGTAGTAGTAGTAGTAGTATTTTATTATTTTCAAGAATATCTTCTCATTAAACTTTTACAGTTAAATTGTACTTTATTATCCCTATTCATTTTTATTTCCTTTCTCTTAAATCTGGAGTCTAAATTCAGAGCTCCAATATTTCTGCTATTAAATTGGTTAAATAAGAATACTGATATTACTTTTCATGGTACTGCCTCTTATGAACCCTTTATTAAATATCATCCTACATCAGTTGATTTCAAAGGTAGAAGTACCCAGCAAATCTATGGCTGGGGCTTGAAATAATTTTAAAGTTTCTATTATTAGTTTGGGTCTAGGTTTTTCAACATCATATATTACTGGGACTAACTAAGCAAGATTTAAATCTCTAAAATTAAAGAGGGCAAAAAGGAAGTGGTTTTATGCTGCCCTGAAAACTTCATCCGAGTAGATTTTGTTCTTCAGGAAATATTTCCAAAATACAGAAAAGCACAGAGTAAACACCCATGAACCACCCCACCTTATCAAAGCCTTTCCTTGTGCCATAGTTGCCTTAGAAAGTCTTTAAAGCATAAAGACATTATAAATCGCATTGAAGCCCCCCGTGCACCCCTCCCGATTGCATTTCACTTTGGGGAGAATGGCACAGTGACAGCAAACCAGCTCTCCAGGGGGAGGACAAGGCGGGGGAACCTGAGATAGAGAGTGTTTGCCAGTTCCTACCGTGCAGACGCTCTGTCACAGCAGATTTCGAGCTACCCACAAGACACCACTAAACATGGAAGTAGGAGGAGCTGTGCAGAGTTGGGGCAGACAAGCCAGGATAATCTGGCTCAACGTGCCGCCGTAACTGTAACTGCTAGCCAAGATTGGTTTTTCATTTCCAAGTATGATTTTTTTTTGCCATGACTCTATATGTAAGTGCTCATTTAAAATATGTAACATGCTTTCACTTATTTCAAACGTGACATAAATCGTGTCAGTTTTTCACAGTTTTTTCCACTTAACACTGTTTTTGAGATTTATCACTCTATTTTGTTTCAATTGCTATAGAATACTCTATTGGGGGAATATATTACTTTGTCTTTTGCTGATTACAGGAAGACTGAGCATCTTTTCTTGTCCATTGGCTCGCATCCGTTGCTCCTCTGCCTGCTGGGAGGTCCCTTTTTCACATTGCTGCAGAGGGTTAGTTGGCGAATTCTGGCTAGTGATCGCTGTGGGTTGTGTGAGCTGCAAATCATGTCCTAGTGTGAGACTTGGTTTTCGTTTGACTTTAATTGTGGTTTCTTTGAAAAGGAGTTGCGTAATTCATGAGTTTGACTACACTATATAAATATACTTTTTATAGTATGTGGGTTTTGTGTTGTATTTGAAAAATTATCTCCTGTTCTCAGTTCATAAATTTATTTTTGTCTACAAGTTTTATCATCTTTTTACATATAGCCTTAATCTAACTGAAATTGATGGGAGCACAGCATGTGTTAGGAAAGTTGAATTCCTATTTTCATCTGGCTAGCCCACGACTCCGTCACCGCTGGTTGAAAACACATCCTTCCCGTGCTGACTTGTAGGTGCAGGTTCTTCCTGGGGCCAGTTTACGTGTGTGCATGGGTCTGTGTCTGAACTCTGTGCTCTGTTTTGTCAGTCTAGGTGATCGTCCCTGTGCCATACCACGCTGTCTTTATTATTAAGCCCATATTGCTCCCCTTCAGCACTGGCTTAGCTCTTCTTGACTCTTTTGCACTGGCAAGTTCAGTGAAGAACTCTGATGGCATTTTTATTGGGACTGCATTTAATTTATAGATTAATTTTGGCAGAATTGACATCTTTACAATATTGAATCATCCCATCCATAAACATGTATCTCTTTAATCAAGCCTTTTTAAATGTCCTATAATAATGTTTTATAATTTCTCCATCATATTCATACATGTAACTTTTATATTTTCTATTTTTAATTGACTATTACTGTCATCTAGGAATGCTTTTGATTTTTTTATGTTGATAATGTATCCAACTAACTTTCTAAATTTTCCCATTAGTTCTAATAATGGTTTATAGATTTTTTTTTTTTGGGGGGGGAGTTTCTGTGCAGACAGTGGTATCTTAAAATTAGAAGAATTTTTTTGTCTTCCTTTACAGTTCTAACCTCCCTCCACCCCCACCTTTTTTCATGTGATATTGCTTTGGTAAGTCCCACCATAGAATGTTGATCAGATGTGGGCATCCTTAGCTTCTTTCTGACATTAGTGGGAATGCTTCAACTGTTTTACCATGAAGTTTGATGTTTGCTCTGATACTTAAACACTTTTTCCTATTTTGCTAACATATTATTGGGAATGAATATTGGATCTTATTAAATGTTTAATATGCCTCTAAGAAAATTAGCATATGATTTCTTGCCTATTGAAAATCTGGTAAATTATATTAATGGAATTCTGATTTGAATTATACATACATTACGAGAATAAACTCTACCTGGTCACAAGTAGATGTTTTATTTATTTATGCACTGATAAGCTTGATTTGTTTATAATTTTTAAAGAATTTTTTCATTCATGTTCACAAATGATAATAGTATATAATTCCTCATACAGTCTCTGTTCAGTTTTGGTATTTGACTAGATTTAAATTGTTATATCACAAAACCTTCCAATATGAAATATTTTGGATTGCAATTGAAACTTCATCTTTTTCTTTCTGTGTATCAAAATGTCTTTTTCTCTCCTGATCCCTGTGATAGCCCAGGTATGTAAGTCTCTGGCTTGGAGTCTGAAAGAGATCCCCAAATGGTCAGGAAACTAGGTCTGTCGAAAAAGCCACTTTCCCCATTTTACCTTGTCCCTAAAATCTCAAAACCTTTCTTTTAACTGCCAAACAAGGAAGAAATGCCAGCCATTTTATAAAGCATCACTCTCTTAGAATAGAGAAGAGTTCTTGAACATGTAACTTGAATGTTTAAGAATAAAACCTGAGAAAATAGAGACCATTCCTTCATTATGAATTTCTATTTAAAAAATTATTTTTTAGCAAATTAAAGTCATCAGAACTCCCTTCCTTTTTCAAAAAAATGGAGTAAAAATTTCCTTTTTCTTTCAACTCACCTTCAACACCTATGTGGAATCCCCACAGCCTATAAAACGCTGGGCTAAGTCTGGTAGTGTGGGAATGAATAACACCATTGTATGGCAGAGGCAGTAAGTCCTATAATCAAGGCATGAACAAAATGCTTTGAGAACTCTGAGGCACATGCAATTAATCTTATCTGAGGAGGCTAGTGAAAGCTTCACAGAGCCAGAAAGACAAAAAACGATGTGGGCCGTGCTTTGCTTCTCCCTTGAAATGTAATTTAGAAGATGAATCATGGGCTCCATATCATAGTAAGGCAAGGAGAGATGGGACCAGTTACCATTTCTTTTAGTGCATTTTCATACCACTGAAATGTTTTTTAATTTCTGCACAATAGTAGAAATATTTTTTAACCACAGGCTCTACTCCTGTGAACTTCTCAAACCTAGGACATTTAGCACTGTTTGTCTCACCCCATTTTCTGTTCCTGCGTGCACATGTCCCGTGTGGACACCAGGTGTTAAACTGCGAGCTGACTGACATGGGTGGATGGGAAAAAGAGGTGGTGTTTAGAGTCTGTTGCAGACCAGACGGGAAGAAGCCCCATTCCTGAATCTCTTTCAGTGTAAGACAGTTGAGTCTTCAAGGTCAAAATACAATCTCCGACTTCAAGTTCGTGTCAGTGGCCAGAGAAAATTTTTTACGTAATACATTCTGTAAAAGAGAACAGCGTTTCTTCTAATTTCCCATCCAAACAAGGGACTTGAGCGCAAGTAAAAAAAAAATCTTTTCTTTCTTATAGTCCTACTCAAAAAAAACAGGACGTGTTTGGAACAATTACTCAGGGAAAATGCCCCAAACCTGAAGGCAGGATGACTCTGAGTTCAGTTTTGAGTATAAGACACCATCTGCAAGTCACCTCTCCCCAGTGACGCACACGTGGAATTGTCATCAGCTGCACTGATGCGATGGGAAACCTAGTCCCCACGCCGTTAGGCTGCAACTTGAAAGGGACAGTCCCTTGTCTGATCTTTATGGAGTATCTCCAGTGGCTGCCATACCCCATCCCATGGTGCCATCTGTGCACCGTGGTTCATGGCATCTTATTTTAGAGTTACTTTTCTTTGTGTATCTTCCACACTCCCTGTGGCTCGTCACACTCCAGCCACAAGAGCTACTCTCTATGCCTCGCACAAGAACACACCGCCAAGCTCCTCCTTTTATTTTAGAAAGGACTTGTAGACAGGGACCACAGCGTGGCGATTGCTGGGGGGAGGGGAGATATAAAGGGACTAAATGCTAATGGGAAAAAGTACAATAAAGATTAAATTTAAAAAAAAAGAGTTGTAAAGGGAAGCCAGCCAAATGACTCAAATAAGGCCTACCGTGTAGTCAGACACCATAATGCAGAATGTAGCCCTCAGCTTTCTTGAGTCAATCAGCAAACACGCCTTTCAAGAGATGTGTTTATAATAGAATGCAGGACTGGGATTTGGAGCCCTGACACTAACCCCAGTCCTGGGTGGCCATTAATAACTATCTGTGTGATCTAAGGTAAGCCGCCTCCCTTTTATGAGCCATGGTTTCCTCCCCTTAAAATTAGGGGTTGGGACTGAGCAGCCTCCCAGATCTGTGGTTCTTGAGCAATAAGTGCCATGCATTTACCTGTGAGCTTCCCCTAGGGCCTGGGTGGGTCACCTGAGACACTTCCTCCTGCCGGGGAGTCAACTCTGGAGATGAAATTAAAGCTCAAAAGGGAGCTTGATGAGCACAACATTTAGAACACAAGGAGCTACACCTTGTCAGGACTATTTCTGTTAAGCCGAGAGAAGTAACATGATGGATTCTGCTCAAAATTCTTTTGTGCTCAGAAAGAGGATTTCTATTGAAAGCCTGGGACACAAAACCTGCGTCCAAAGCACTGCGTCCTGCAGTAACGGGAAACACTAGCCCCAAATGTTGCTTCTTTGGCTTTTTTTCTTCAACCTTTTATCTCCATCCAATGTGTAGGTTGCAACGATTAGATTTCAACTGCCTTTAATTTAATCATACCTATCTTCCTACAAAGATTTTTTTGAATTTTTATTAATTTATTTCAGCCAAACTGATGACATAACGCTGGGGAGCAAGGTCTCAGATGCTCCTATAAAAGATATTGATGCAAATATCAGAACCATATTTTCCAAACTATAAACAATCTTACAAAGGGATGGTTGTTATAAAAATATTTGGAAAGAATGTTTGAAATTGAGACTATCCTGAAATCATACATTTGGTCAAAGATCCTTTCGAAGTGCAAGACAGACCGATGGATTTTAGAGGAACAGGGTGTAGTACGCTGGTATGGCGTTAGACCCCATAGGCAGACCTCTGAGAAACTACCATGTGTTGAGTTTCAATGTAATACCCAAGAAAAATAGTCCCACTTATCTAAAAGGCCATTAAAATAGTCCTCCCTTTTCTAGTAGACATATGTGTGTCAGGCCAGAATTTTTTCTGTATACTTCAAGCAAAATGACAGATTGCAATAGACGGAATGCAGAAGCAGATATGAGACTCCATCTGGGTCAAGGTAAATGTTAGAGACCTGCAAAATATGTAAAATGATGCTCTTCTGATTTTTTTTGTTTTATAGAACCCTCACAGAAAGTTATTTACATTAACATATACTTCTACTTATCATGAAGTGAGTTGGTTGATTTTTAAAAGTTGTTTTAATTTTTAATGTGGAAAAATATTGAGAGACATAATCTGCATAAAGAACTCTTAAGATTCTCACCAAAATCTCGGGATCCGCGGCCTCGGAGTGAGGAGCTCCCGTGACAAGCTGAACCTCTGTAAAGTGTATGGTCGGCTCTGGCGTCTCACCTTCTAATAGAAAAGGACAAGTGAAGATCCCCAGGCATTTGGGGAGAGCCTCTAGCAGGAAAGACAGAAGCCAGAATATTCAGAGAAAAGGGAGCTTGGCTATGACCAAGGAGCAGGAAAGAAAGTCCAAAATAATAACAACAGTGTCATCCTCAGAGATAAAAGATTTCACATGCATAAAGTACGAATGGAAATGCCTAAAGAACTTACTTAAAAAAAAAAACCACTTTGAAATGAAAAATAAAACAATAAAAATGAAAGAATTCAATAAAATGGGATGGAAAATAAAGTTGAAGTGTCCCCCCAAACAGAGCACTGAACAAGAAGGAAGAAAATAGGAGATTGAAAATATGAATAACGGGAGCTTCAAAAAGAGAGAGAAGAGAAGACAGAGGAAAGGAAACATCAAAGCCGTCTTCAGAGTCGGAGGTGCCTCCGCTTTGTGGCCCCAGGATCGGTACATGCTTAAAAAGTACAGAGGACCCTAAGAGCTTTTTTTGTTTAAGATTAATGACAGAAATTAAAACTGATGAATTGTTGAAACATCAGCGTATTCAATAATAACAATAAGAAACCCACAGATTTTTAGAAAATGAATTTTACTATTCTTCTCACTAACATTCTTGGTGTGCTGGCATTGTTTTGCATTTTTGCAAATCTCCGTACCGTCTGAGTTCCTAGAAGAGAGCAGGACTCATATCTGCTTCTGCTTTCCATGCATTCCAGGTCACACAGCCTCCGGAGAAGTCCACTGTACTCTCACGGGAGAATGGCAGTGGAGGGTCAGAGTATTTGCAGGAAAGTGGTGGCCCTCTGGACCTCCTGAATGGGTCTCAGGACACTGGGGTTCACTTTGAGAACTATTCACGTTCAGGAATATCTCCCAAATATTCAAATTGGCTCTGTTCATGAAAAAAGACCCACCCCAAAGCCACCCATCACCGAATTTCAGAATTATGTTAACAGAGAGAAAACTCTAAAAGCTCCCAGAACACAGAAACAGGTCAAGCGGAGCCTGGACCATAAATCAGAATTCATGAGGCAACAGGTAGTTTCCCGAATACTCAGAGGAAATGACTTCCAACCAGGAGTTCTCTCTCCACTGCCATAATCAACCAAGTGCGAAGAAAGAACATTTAGAAATAGGAGGAGTCTCAGAAAATTGACCACCTATGACCCCTACTCAGAAAGCTGCTGGGCGCAGTAACCTCCTAAAGGAGGAAATACATCTGAGATGGTATCTAAGAAACCAGGTTTCCAACACAGGAGCCAGGTGAAGGGCATCCCCAGGATGGCATTGGAGAGAGAACCGGCAGGCTGGGAGGGCAGCCTGTTCTGGTGGGAGCAGAAGGACACAGGGCTCCCAGAGGGAGGTCACCAGGGAAGAATACAACCAGCAGATAATTTGATGTTTGCACACAGTGAGACGACACACTTCTGGCACAGAGTTGGGGAATAAACTTGTGGTGTGTATTTTGATACAAAACACAAAAAAAAGGGAGAGAGAATTTTAAATGCAGGGAAAGCATGGTTGAACAAGAAAGGAAATGTAATTATGGTATACTGCAGGGCTTAACTGAGAATAATATTTAAAATGCAATAATACCTAAAACTATAAGCTCTGCCTTTAGTCAAACTTTGTAACAACTCCTTGAGAAGATGGGAGGAAGGTAGGTCTGGGGAAATTCAGAAGTCAGAATATGTAAGACTGAAAAGTAATGAAGATGCAATATCAGCCTCTTTAGAGACGTCGGAACAGCCAAAAACAGCTACAGCCGAAGATTCGCCTAAAGAGAGCCCTTCGAAAGCAGGAAATAGAATGCCGCGCTAGCTATTTAAGTTTTTTATCAAAATATGTCATGCACAGCTAACTAAAATAAACACTTAACACAGTAAAATATATATCAATACAACTTACAGGAAGTATAATTTGGAAATGTGTTAACACTGGCACTGAGAATGCCCTTTGGCCCAGCAATTCCTTTTGTAGAATTTTGCCCACTAGTAGGAAATTAGTTAAGTTAATCATGCTATGTCCACCCAATGAAATCTGATGCAGTCACTTCAAATAATGAACCATTAAAAAATAACAGATTTACATCTATGAAAACACATTTTCTTCCCTAATATATATATATTTTTAAGGATTTTATTTATTTATTTTTAGACAGACGGGAAGAGAGGGAGAGAAACATCAGTGTGTGGTTGCCTCTCACATGCCCCCTACTGGGGACCTGGCCTGCAGTCCAGGCATGTGCCCTGACTGGGAATCGAACCCTTTGGTTCATAGGCCCACGCTCAATCCACTGAGTCACACCAGTCAAGGCCCTAACATATCTTTCCTGTAGAGCACTAGCTTTGTTTAAAATTTCACATTTGTTAGTGTGATTTTTCACAGAATGTCTGACTCTTCCATGGATCCCAAGCTCCAAGAAGCCAGGGGCCAAATCTCAGTTCGCTCACTGATGTGTCTGCTCTTACTGCGGGCTTGATACCTGGGGCCTGGGACGCTATTCGATAGCCGTGTGTGAGCACCTGTGCAGACGAGAACATCCAGAAGACAGTGTTAGAGCTTATCTCTGGGAGGAGGAGTTACAGATCCGACCAGTGTTTAAATCGTTATTCCGCAGTGACCTTGAGCAAGTCCCTTACCTAAACCTTGAATGTAGTGACAATAGGTCTTCAGTTACCCAGTTAAATGATTCCTTGTAAAAGCCATACAAATGTTTAAACTTCTAAATGATATAAAATGTCTTCAACCATGAGACTACAGTCTAATATTTCCTTTTATTTTCTTTTATTAGTGAACTTCTACAAGATTTGGAAAACTGTGAAAATGACCCTGTGGCCATAGCAGAGTGTTTCGTGTCCAAGGTAAGCAGGGTTCATTTCTCCGGGCCAACCCAGACAGATACAGAGCACAAATTGTTTTCACTTTACAGTTAAAATGACTTGCTTGTTCCACATGGGGTGAAGCTAGCCACTAATCTCTCTTACTCTGGTTTCATTTTTTCTTTTCTTTTTTTTATCAGCAAGGAAAAAATAAATACTGTTAGTGTCCCCAGTAAGTTAGGAAATACTAACTTAGTAGTTTTCCTGGAATTCATATAGTAACTGAGTGATGTTACTCATCTTTCCTAGAAAACAAAACAAAACAAAAAACAAAATCTTTAAATTTGGACAAAGTCGGAATAGAAGAATGTTAGAAAAATAAATAAATATAAAATACCACTAGCCTAGTTAGGTTGTAAGTATGTTATATATAATATATATGGCACTACCCTAGTCTATATAATTATCATTTAGGTTAGGGGATAAGGAGGAGAATTACTCTCTTACATCTTAAAAATGCATTCTTATTTTTCTTAAGCCGCATTAATGGTTTAGAAAAATACAAGGAAAAGATTAGACTTTTAAAGCTTACGTGACAGTTGGCTCATACCCTGTGCTGGGATAGGAGATACAGTTCTGAAATATACAAGGCAATCCTTTGCAACATAACTTTTGGGAAATGCTACCCACTATATATGGATCCTATCCAAAGTTTCTCTGAAAAAATCAACAGCTTTTGTTCGGAAAACCTCTAGCAGAAATTGTTTTGCAGCAAAACTTTGTGTGATTGATATCTGCAGTTGTGGCTTCACCTGTACAGAGGTTTAAGCACAGCTCATGATGGGGTTTGGGGGCCAACTGAGCATGAGCGCCTCATTCCCAGCCCCAGAGTCCTTTGCAAGGCCATGGGCACTCGGAGATGTCCTCCCAGGCTGCCCTGGCTCCGGACCTGCACCAGCTGCAAATCCGTCCGTTGGTTTTGGCCCCAAACATCACACTCTGGGTTTTACTGAGTGTGGCTCCTTACAGGCAGCTGATGGCCATGGGTATAAAATGCTCCTGACTTTGTGGGTGTGTGTGGGTGTGTGAAGTTGTGAAATGTTTGTGCTCACAGGGTTGCATGCAATTCTTTTCCCGAGCCGCCTGTGTCATAATTAATCCTCCTAAAGGGTAGGAGTTTGAACAAGAGAGGGAAAATGAAAGCAAGTGAAATGGGTCGAAAGATATGCCAAGTATATCAAAGAAGATATGTTAAAATAACCACAGCACGTAAACAACACAGAGGCTTTTGGAAACATTCGGGCTTTTACTGGTAACTGTAATCACAAGTTGATTAAAGACGGTCCAGCATATGCTTAGCTCTGGCTTAATTATTCACATAAAAGTTTGTTTATGTGCTATGTTGCCAACTCCCAAATCTTATTTTTTCATTGTAATGCTGCCAAGTTTAATTAGAAGACTGACTTTCGGCACTCCACACTTTCCCGAGGAAGCAGGGAACGGTGAGGGAGTGTTCGGTGCTGGCGCAGCCCGCTTCTCACTCAGCACCCCGAAATTCAGAAGATGGCACGTTTGCCGAGACAACCAGCTGCCCCACTCTGGGGAGGAATGGAAAATTGCATTAATTGACAGGCTATTAATGAAAGAAGGAAAGCTGGCAGTTGACTTGGGCTTTTATCTGAATCACTGGGGCCTACACAGAGATTCACCCTGACCTTGTGCTCGTGGTCTCTGGAGGTTCCAGAAATCCTTACTGACAGCAGGAGAGTACAGGGCGGCCTTCTGACCTGCTGCTCATGAAAGAGCAGGCCCACGCAGCGCATGGGCTGGAGGCATGGAGACAAAGGTCCCTACTGGGCAGGCCAAGCAGCCTCCCAGCTGAGCCTTTGTTTGCTCCTTGGGCTTAAGAAACACCTGCAGCAGGTTTACCTCTGTTTCCTGCCTTTACCTCCACCCTCACTTCCACCCCTGACTGTCACCAGCCCTGACCCTGGGCAGCACTGAGCCTGAGTGAGGAGACAAAGCTTGGCTTCAGGGGCCTGAGCTCCCCTTGCTGACCTCCTCCTTTCCCGTGATGCATGGCCTTCACCCCCCTTGGGGCTTTTCTTCTCCCTCCAGGGCCCAGACATGCACTTACATATGGGAAGTGTCCTCAGGAAGTGCTGATCACCCATATTCGTGTCAGGGCAGTGTTGCCTCATCCCTGTGCTCTTTGTGTGTTCGGCCTTTCTCATGGTGTGCTGGGAAACATCTCAGGCCAGTGAGTGTGTGTGTGAGTGTGTAAGTGTGTGTGTGAGAGAGGGAGTGGTGATCGATTCAGTAGACATTGGCACCCTGTGTGCTCAGTGGGACAGCCCTGACTACCTTCCATTTTTGTTTTTTCGTAGTGAAATGTCTCTTTTCTATATCATCTCTCATTGCAATCTGAGAGAGCTGAATAACCAGAAGGAAATTTCTATTTTTATATAATTTCTTTATCATTTCCTTCTTTTCCCCTAAATACCTCTGAAAAGGATTTGGGGAGGCAAATATCGATAGGCATTTAAGGATTAACTAACTAGGAACTATTGATTTTTGTGTAGAGCTATTGTTTGAAATGCTGACACATCTTACAGATCTAAGATCATATATACATTTGGTCCTATATGAAAAATATAAAGCCAATTTGAATCAAATCCTTCAACTTTAATACAGGACTAGAGTCATGATGTCCCAAAATGCACAGAAAATCTCAGTTGCCCAGAAGTCTTAAGGCTTCATTAGGGACAGTTTGTGCAGGTCAAATATAGGGTGTAATTTAGATATTTTCACTGAGATCATTGATTTTAAGTGTGGTATTTTAAATCATCCCAAACTCCTCAAAAATTAAGGAAAGACAACCTGGTTTTGTTCAGTCCCAAGTTGAGCGCAGCAGGAAGCAGGAAAGAAGCAAGAAACTGAGAGTGCATGAGCAAACGCAGAGAAAAGCTCCGGCCTGATGTTAAATTACTAGACCTTGGGCTTTTCTCGTCCTTGGAGTCCGGGCTGGCCACCCTGGTGCTCTCAGGAGCTCAACCGGTGGACATGGGGCACGAATGGGAGGCTGCCACCAGCTCAGTACTTGCATGGTCTCATGGGGACATACGTGTCATGTGAATCTGTGGGCCCAGGACCAGTGGATCTACTGCTTTTTCAGGAGAAACCAGAAATCAATATATTTTTATTACCTACCTTTTAGAAGTTGGCAACTAATTTGGATTTTTTTTACAGTATTATTCTTGAAAGTTTGGCAGCCTTCCAAATTGGCGAGGCCATGGAGAAACAGGTACTCCCACAATTATAGGAAAACCAAACGGCACAGGCCGTCGGAAGACAGTTTGGCTCCATCTAGCAGAAGCACGTCTCAATGCACCCTGTAATCCAACCATCCTACTTCTGGAAATCTGCTCCAAAGTTACAGGGACAAAAATTCAATGAGTGGGATGCTATTCTTTGTAGTAATAATTGCTGCATTGTATAGATATACACAATTTATAGGAACATGTGTATATGTATACATACATATATGTATAAGAATACATAGAACAGCCCAAATGTCCATCAGTGAGATGCTAGTTGAGGAAACACATGAGAGAGTGCTAGGAAGCAATAACAGCAAATTAAGAATATGTCTGTATATACTAGGGAGGGGCAGGGCATGCCAGGGGGAAGGAATAAAAGTGTGTAAAGCACTGTGGTTCTCCAAGTGTGGTCCCTGGACCAGCCCCATCCAGAAGCTTGTCTGAAAGCAAATTCTCAGGACGCACCCCAGCCCTACTACATCGGAAACTCTAGGGTACTTGCCACCCAGTGTCTGTGTTGTAACGGGTCCTCAGGTGATTCTGAAACACACTCAAGCTTGTGAGTCAATGGCATGGCTTGTTTTTATTTACCTAGGAATGAGGGATGATATACCTGTGTTTAAATGTGTGGTTTTTTTTTAAAAAAAAGATAAGCTGTACAATTAAATATTAGCATCCTATAAGTAAAGGGAAAAAATAAACTAGAATGGGAAAGGAATAGGAGCTAGACTTCTTTGCCTGCGCATTTCCTTATAGAGTTGACTTTGAAACCATAGACATATTTTACATAATTATAAAGCAAAACTAAAGTTTAAAAAATCAGCCTCCAAAAACTGAAAGCAAAGTGAAACGAGCCTAATTGTGTATCCACTTTGTGATATAATCATGCAGAGGAAATTCCAACTGATTAAAAAATACGCTATAGACAATATTCAACCTATACACCCTTAACCATTTTCTGTAATGATATCACCTATGGGGGGTTTGGTATTTTACCCTGAATTTACTGAGTGTACTGTGGGATAAAGTAAATCAGTATTTATGTTAGTGTCACTGAGAACTGGAATTAGTAGGCAGAAGAAAATACAGGGTAAGAATAAAGCTAATAAAAATTCCATAGTCGTGAATCCGAATTGCAAGTATTAGTGTAAGCTAAAGGATACATTTTATCTTTTAAAAAACTCCATTTTTCTAACTCTGCCCACTGAAAAGGCCTAGAGCTAATCGTTACCCCAGCAGCAAGAGCATCCTGCTCCTCACACTGTGGTTTCCAAGTGCTGTTCCCACCCGAGGGAGCCAGGGCTCCAGGAAGAATGAGTGTGGGAGGGCAGCCTGCAGGCTGGGCTGGAACTTCTTGCTGCATCAGGAAAGGAGGAAGCTCCTGGAGGCTCTAGGTCAGGTCAGGAGCGCTTTGTTTCCTTGCAGAGTGAGGAGTTGCACATTTACGCCCAGAATTGCACCAACTATCCGAGGTACGCTTCGTGAATATGCAAGGAGGGACCTGCAGGCACATAGAGCAGCTTGCTCAGGCCCTGCACGTACTTCTGCTACGTTCTTACCACGTGGCGTGTAAATTATGTACTTATAGCTCTCTCCCACACTGCAAATCTACCAAAGGACTATGCGCCCCTGGACAGAAATGTTATTTCCTTCCTCTTCGTATTTACCTAACACAGCAGATGCTCAGTAAGTGTTTATTAAACTCAAATGAGTTCAAGTGTGTGTGGATTCTAGCTATAACACCAGACAGATAAAACGGCACAGATGATGGGGACAGGCTCGCGGCATCAGAGAGACAAATTTAAAGCCCAGATGCTGTTTCTTTTTATTGTCTTTAAGTGAATGCTGCTGTCTCTGCTTTTTTGCCTATAAAAGCCTCTTTTGCTTCCTTGCAGAGCGAAGAGTTCCACATTTACACCCAGTACTGCACGAACTACCCGAGGTACGCTCCGCGAATGTGCGGGACTACTTTTCTCCGCTTCCGCTTCCGTATCTGGTTGAGTGCGTCTGTCCAGTGCACGTCGGCGGGAGGCGCTGCGTGCCTGGTCCTGTGCTGCACTTTGTGGCGAAACTGGGAAGCCTGCTGAGAACGGATTACGGGGGCCGAGGTCGGGGGGCCCCAGGCACTGCTCCGCTCAGGTTTTGGGCTCCCAGCAGAGCCAGGGTAGGGAGAATCACGAAAGACCTTCAAAGAGGCCAGAAGGTTGCTAGGTGTCCTTCAGTGGAAAACCCAGTAAACCAGTGTATTTGGCTACAAGTCTCGTCTGTTAACCCTTTTGTACGAGTGCCATGTTTTTAAAACTATCAGAAGCAATGTTACTGAGTGTATGTAATCTGGCTGGGGAGAAGATATGTTGTATTTCTGCTAGCTAAGTTCTATGACCTGTGTCAATTTTGTGCAGTTCGGAGAAAGGAAAGGTCATGCCAAGCTTAGGTGAGAAGAGAGGACCCATGGTCCGCCCTGGACCCCACCTCTGTGTTGCCTGCACTGGGAGTGCTGGCAGGTGGGCAGTTCAGGGATGGGGACAGTGCAGCCCCTGAACGTTATTACATGGACCATCTCAGTAAGGGAGTCAGGCCTGAGATCACTGTCTGAATGTCTTGTTTTGTGCGTAAGACATTTATTGAGCACTTACTGATTCCTAGTCACTGCAAAGTGCTGTAAGTAATAAACATTGCTGAATTTAACTTCCACAGCAATCCAGAGGTGTCTGGGGATTAGAGCAAAGCAGACGAGCCGTCACAGTGCTGAGCATGTCCTAGGTCCCCAACCTGTGCTAGTTTTCATCACCCTGATCCATCCCCACCGTGGGGATGAAGGAATGAGGCTCCAGGAGGTCTGTTGATGTTACAAGGGTCCCATAGCTCACGAGGGTCCCCTTGAGATTTTTGCAGCCTCAGACCTCATGCTACTACATCCTTGTAAGGTTTCTGCACCCCTCCTCCAGCCCCGATGCCTTTTTGTGGTCACTTTTCTCATATGATCCTTGCGTTGTTATCCCAGTGGCCAGCCAGGAAGAGGAGAGCCAGGGTGATTTTACATGCTCTATGCCAGTCATGGTAGAGACGTGTCCCTGAGGAGCAAGTGGGTGGTGGGCCCCACCTGGAAGAGATCAGCGGGCTGAGCCCCTAATGGTGTTCAGTGGGGAGAACCAATGGGGCCCGTGCTCGAGTGGCCCTGGAGAGCCAGCGTGGGTTAAAAGGCATGGAGCCAGGGGCTCTGTCCTCCTGATGGCAGGACACTTGCCACTGGGGACTGTGGTCTCCTCCTCCCGGTGTCTGTCAGGATGTCGGGCTGGGGTGACTTATTTGATTGGTGGCCAACCACACTTTCCCCAGGTTTCCCTAGAGATCACAGATTACCTACAGTTACCTACAGATTAGAACATTTAACACCTACACACCTCCGGAGACCCACCCATGGTTGACACGGTTTCACGTCCAGGGATGTCCAGCCTTTTGGTGTCTCTGGGTCACACTGGGAGAAGAAGAGTTATCTTAGGCCCCCCATTAAATACACAAACACTAATGAAAACTGATGAGCAAAAAAAGGAGTTTAAGTAAATTTACGATTTTGTGTTGGGCTGCATTCATCGCCGTCCTGGGCCATGTGCAGCCTTCATGCTGTGGGTCGGACACTCCTGATTCTTTCCTAAAGTTTCCACATCTCTGCAGGGGATATCAGGGAACTGTAGGATGCCCCAACGAATAAACCTGTGGTGCTTACGCTGAAAACCAGCTCTGACCCTCATGCAGAGAAATCACAGAATCAACAGCTCAACTTCTTCCTGAGGGAAGAGAAAAAACACTGGGACTCTGCAGAATCAACAAAGTTCTGGGCCTGACATGACGATCGGTCCCTGGGGCCCTAGAGGGGCTTGCTGGGAGATGAGGGCTGTGCAAATCTCGTCCTTTGAAGGTCATTTGAAGAAGAACTTCTGAATTTGCAGTTTGGGAAGTTAATGTTAAGATTTTTCTGAGTTGGGAATAAGAATGGAGAGTACAAAGTAAAGGCACCTTTTGATGCACGAGGCTTCTGTCTTCAGGGGGAAGGCAAGATCATTTGTGAAGGGACATCTTTAAGAGTCTGTCACCCACAGCATGGTCCCGAGTGTGGTGAATGTTGATAAGAAATAGGAGCCATACCCCTTGCCTCCTAGCAGCTTATAGTCTTTTGAGGGTCAGGACCCAGCTGAATGCAACACTGGGATACACAGTGAGTTGGAGAAGATCAAATTAATACAGACTAATACAGTACAAACTCAGAAATGCACAATAAAAGCAAAATATACTGAGATAAAGGAGGAGTGAGTCCCAGTGATGAGTTTTAAGGACAGTTTCTTGGAGGAAGTGATTTTTTATTTTGAATCTGACTTGAGGAAGGAAAAAATGTGTCAGAGATGTTTGAAAGACATTCTCACAAGAAAGATTTTTTAAGGCATTTTCAGTGAAGCAGGCACGTCCAGTTCTTGCCCAGTTCTGTGGTTTTCAAAGTCTCATAGAAAAATTTTGCCTCTCGACCCCTGGTCTCCGGTCGGTTTGCTCTCCAGGGCCCAGAGTTTCCCGTCCTGCCGTAAGCCAAGAGGGCCAGGTGTTTCGGCCCATCTGACAACTGTCCTTCCCCCTTCAGACGCGGGCCGGCGATATTAAATGTCACCAGCACACCTTGACAGATGTCCACCTTCCTCATACCAGTCACGCCCCAGTGGCTCCTCTGTGAAGAGACACAAGGCCGCCCCGTTTCCCCCAGGGAGGGGCCCAGGCCCTGTTAGGTCGTTGTCCTCAGCTGTCGCCTGGTGCCCTGAATCCCGAGTTCAGGGTGCTCAGGCTGGGGCAGGTTTCCCACCCTCGGACAAGAGCTGCAGCCGTTGGGTGGCCTGTGGCCCTTGAGCAGCTGATTCTGACTCTGACAAAAGTTCTTTGGTTACAGAATTTTTTTTAAAAAAAGTATAAAAATCTCAAGTTCGGGGGAAAATAAACTTGTGTGAATAGATACTTCTCAAAGCAGATGGGCTCCAAAGGGATTCTAACGGTGTAATTAGGAGACCTGCATTTTATGTCCTTCCCAGGGGTTTTATTTTGTTGTTTGCCTCTATCTGATCTTCTAAATTAATCTTGAAAACGGGTTACTGACTTGGGGAGAAATTACTTCCACCTGCCTCCTTCTGAGTTATGAGATCATGAAGTTTTGAATTATGTGTGTGTGTGTGTGTGTGTGTGACTGCGCAAGCCCACCAGCTTGCATTATGTATAAGATCTGAGCATTGTTTCAACCATTTTCCCAGGGTGCTCAGGGGCCATCCTTACTACCTTCGGGAGAGCGGGAACAGAGAAAGCATTGTGACCCTCTTTTCGCATCCACTCCATGCGGCGTGCTCCTTAAGGAGCCAGGTTACCCAGCTGTTTCAGAAGCTGTCTTTAGAATAAGCACAGACACTGGAGGTGGAAAGAGGGGTCTGTTCAAAGATTCACAAAGGGAAATTGACCTGTGGGGCAAGGTCTCCAAAGACCTGCATGTAATGGCATGCCATTTGTGCATTATACAAAGACAACAGCAGGAGGGGTGACAATGTCTGGCTTGGGGTTGGATATCCTGGGAAGAAGGAGCTGCTTTTTCTCAATGCAAAGGGCCCCCTCCTTGCCATCTCACCTGTAGACACTGAATACAGATGTGTGGTTCGGGCGCTGCACAGAGACACCGGGATGGGGCACAGTTGGGGGCTAGCAGCCAGTGGGCATCCCCTTTGCTGAGCCGTGGGTCCTCATAGGCGCCAAATCCCAGGAAGGAAGGAGCTTCCTGCTTCAAAGCACTGTTACCATTGCCGTTAGAGAGCCTTTTGCTAGTGCACTCACCCAGAGGGACACCTCTGTCTAACTTACCCAGAGGCCTTCTCGTCTAGCCGTAGCCCTGTGACTTCCCTACCTGTGCTAGGGCATTTATACCTGCACCGGCATTTAAAACCTGAATACCCATGTTAAGCAGGCATTTCAATGGAGATGACAATATTTATTCTTCTCGCAGATCTGTGGCTGTGTTAACGGACTGCATGAGGAACAAGACCCTGGCCAAATTCTTCAGGGAGCGTCAGGAAACTCTGAAACACTCACTGCCCCTGGGGTCCTATCTCCTGAAGCCAGTTCAGCGGATTCTCAAGTATCACCTCCTTTTGCATGTAAGTTTCTGCCTGTGCTGGAGTTCTTTCCCGAGGATGAAGATTAAGTGTCTATATATTAGGTTTAGGGGGGAAAAAAAGATCAGAAAAGGCTGGGGACATATGGAAACATTTTCCACACTCATACTTTACAACTGACTAATCTGCTTTGAGGAATTAGAGAGATTTATTATGTTCGAGGCCTGCACCCCATTCACAGCAACCCAGGAAAGGTCCGTTTTAGCTCTGACTCAGAGAGGGATCAGGAGCCCCTCACTCCGGGCAGTGGCCATTTCACGCGGGGAGTTATCATCTTAATGAAAAACAGGCTTTTTATGTTTTACTTTATTTCCATGCACCCTGATTCAGTAGGCAGTGGGGAGGGAGAGCGATTTGTCACAGATTGGCTTTTGTGGGAGCAAAGAGAAGGGGCTGAAAGGGGAGAAGACAGGTGAGCAGCATGATGAGTGATCTTTGAGCTGGGCCTGGCGTCACATCGGGGTATCTTTTCTCTATATCATTTCCCATTATTTGGGCAAAATTCAAGGAGGCTTTAGACACAAAGGTAGACATAGCACTCACATTCTCATTTCTCATCCTCTAAGGAAGCGGATAAAAATGGGGAAAAAGCGTTGTTGAAAGTAACTTTCATTTGTAGGCAGGATCGGATAGCCAGTGCAGTCGGAGGAAGACAGCCTGGCGTGGTGGTTGGGGGCTGGGCTCTGGGGCGGAGCTATAAATCGCCGTGCGCACTGTGGCTCACAGGCAATCAATCAAAATAAAAAAAAATAATAAGTAAAACATAGGAAAGAGATTTTAATCCAGAGCTTCTCTCCATATCAACACATGTGCAATTTATATGTGTCTCTTTTGAAATGAGCCCAGGTTTCTAACTTGGACAAGCCAGGATTGCTCAGTTCACACACATTAAAAATTTTAAGAACCCTTATGTTACAGCTTTACCAGAAATTTCTCAGCTTTGTCTGCTTGCCTGGGTGGCTCATCTTTGCAGAGTCCAGTGTCCTGTGAAGCCACATCAGGGATAGCACTTTAATTGTTAAATTGATGCTAATAACTTGTTAGATTAGTGGGATTAATTTGCTAAATCAGTGTCCAAATAGTTCTTAAATAAATAATACCTGTCCCAGGACAGACCACTGCTGGACTCTGCTAATATGACATTGAAGACGAGTATGTCCTCACCATCTCTAAGTATGGCCTTCTAGGCAGGAAGAGGGCTGTCAATCAAAAAAAAATGTCTAAGATCTCAGTGACATAAGCATGTCAGATATAACAAGTCATGATCCTTACGAAAAGTTAATTGATAGAAAAATCATCCCCTACTCTCTAAGTTAAGAGCTAGTGTCTTAGTCAGTCTAGGTTTATAAAAAAGTACCACAGACTTGGTGGCATTAGCAAAAACATGTATTTCTCACCATTTCCGGAGGCCCGAGATCAGGGGGCCAGCATGGTTGAGTTCCAGTGAGAGCCCAGGGGGCCACAGCCTCCTGCCGTCTCCCTGTTCCCTCACATGGACTAAAGCAGCAAGAGGGCTCTCTGGGGTGTCTTCTCTGAGGGCACTAACCCATGAGGGCCCCACCCACATGGCCTTGTCACCACCCAGAGGCCCGCACGTGAGGGGTTAGTATGTCGACATAGGTGTTCGGGGGCAGACACAAATGTGCAGTCTGTGACAGCTGGTGAGGAAGGAAGTGATACTTTTTAAGTATTTTCGCTTTTATTGTTTATTGAGAGTGCTCCTTCTGTGTTACCCACATCGCTTCAAAGTCGTGTAGCCGTCTGTGGAGATCCGCCCAAGAACACACTCCGTACTCCTGAGTCTGCTATCTTACTGATTTCAGAGTGAAAAGAAGGGGGAGGGGAGAGAGAGAGGAACACCGATGGGAGAGAGAGACATTGATCGGTTGCCTCCTGCATGCTCCCTGACTGGGGATCAAACCCCTTGACCTTTTGGTGCAGGGGATGGTGCTCCAACCAACTGAGCCACCCGGCCAGGGCTTTGCTGTTGGTCCTGAGCTTCCCTGGGAGTTGTTAGTTAGGTGATAGTTTTATAGGCCCTTTCCAAGTGTGAAAGAAGGTGTAAGCTCATTTCCAGTTTCTAACTGGATGGAAAACTTGAATACTCAGTAAAAGTAAAGAGTTATAAGATATGACTATAAAATGACAGAGCCAATCTTCCTAAGTTATACCATAAGACTCCACCTCCATCCTTTAGCTTAATGAATATGCATGACGAATGTCATGGAAATGATCTGAGGAACCATAATATCTTCTTATTGTTTTTACAAAGTTACATAGTGTTACTGTTGTTTTTGTTTTAAGAAGATAGAGCTTCAATTTGATGAGCCTTTCTTGACCACCCATCTCTCTGGTGGGCACTGTTGAGAAGATAAAGGGTTAAAGGAACTATGCAATAGTCTCTGTCCTTACAGTCTTGAGGATTCTAGGGACATGTGTCTTCTGTGCCGGGAGGAATGAGAGCAGAGATTGTGCCCTTTCTCCCCTCTTGGGATCGTGGAGCCCTGGCGCTAGGCCAAGTGCTGACCGTCGGAGAGCGAGTGCGTGGACCGGAGGCCTCCCTCCACACCCGGAGGGTTGTCTCTGGTGAGCTTTGCGTGGGCTTCGACACCTCAACTACGGGAATGTGCACTGGCCGTGGAAGGTTTTTTTAGAGATAATATTCATGCTGTTTGTTATGTGTTATGCATTGTCATGTGTGAGACATTTCCTTTCTCTGGGAGAAAAAGAGTAAGTATGCTTGCCATCTTGTAAGAGTGAGAACTATCTAACATTGGCCACCGGGAAGCTCAGGAATCTCCAACTATAATACCCACTCTCACATCTCTTGTAGGAACTGTACTATCTCTGTGAGGCTTGACGGCCTGTGTGCAGGTTTCTCCTCTTCGTCATGAAACTCTAATCCACTTCTATTTTTCCTAGCTCCCTTTTCTTTCCCATCTAGCCCTTTGTCACCAGTATTTCTGGAAAGTTATTTCAACATCTTAAAGAATGATGGTAGTATGTAAGTAATTAAACAAAAATAAAACACGAGGAACTAACTGCCATTTGTTTCATTGAATAAATGGAGAAAAATAGAAAATATCTAGTTTGGGTTGTTTTGTTTTGTTTTTTAAGGAAATAGAAAATCACCTTGACAAGGACACAGAAGGCTACGACGTGGTACTGGACGCCATAGACACAATGCAGCGGGTCGCCTGGCACATCAACGACATGAAGCGGAAACATGAGCACGCGGTCCGGCTGCAGGTGAGCCCCACCTCGGCGGCACCTGGCGCTGCTGCAGGTGCGCCGGCTTCTCCCAGACCCAGTATCAAAGCCCTCAGTGCTGCACCTTGGTCACGGTCTTCATCCAGGTCCTGAAGAAAGATCAGCACACCGATAATGCCCATGTCGTTGAGTACGGTATTTAAGACCAAGTCCCATGGTAACTTTTAAACGAATTGCTTGCTCATAGCCCCTTCGGTGACCCAAGTTAAAATTTTGAGTCTCCTGAGGCCTTATCTTATGTTAATTACAAAGAAATAATTCTTTTTTTGTTAAAGATTTTGTTTGTTTGTTTGTTTGTTTTAGACAGATGGGAGGGTGGGAGAAAGAGAAGGAGAGAAACATCAATGTGTGGTTGCCTCTCACACACCCTGCACTGGGGACCTGGCCCAAAATCCAGCTGTGTGCTCTGACTGGGAATTGAACCAGCAACACTTTGGTTCACAGGCTGGTGCTCAATCCACTGAGTCACACCGGCCAGGGCACAAAGAAGTAATTCTTGTTGAAAGCAACTCTCTCTAAGCTGTTTAAAAGCTTATTTGTTTTTCTTTTTGCACTTCTATTCTTCTGTCACTAGTTCATGCAAAGTCACGAGGTGGTTGGCCTACGTGTGGTATTGGGACAGGGGACTCAGAGAGAGGTGAGCTAAGTCTGGAGCCAAGTCCTTTGCAGTTTCGTTTGGGATGAGTCCCACCATTTCATTTCAGATTCCTCATTTTTAAAATAAGACAGACAAGGGCTTGCAAAGGCTCCTCCTGAAACCAACATTTTGAGCCCTAAGTCCCTGAAAACATTTGATAGATGCTGAGTCAGTGGTCATGTCCTGGGCACCTCAGAAGATATTTGATTAAAAAACAAAAGGTCGTGTGGACCCAGAGGGAGTAGCCAGGCTCCTGGGTGTCCCTGGAGTGAGGCATAAAAGCCCAGAGTGACTCCAGTTCCGTAGAACACCTATGCCTGACTCAGGAATAAAAGACACATTATTTGGCCCAGCGCTGCGAACAAAATTCTAGGTTTCGTTGAAAGGCAGCCAGCATGTGGTATGATGCAATCAACTATCAAAAATCAGAGGAAAGTGATGTTCTCATCTCTCAGGGCTTGTCTGG
This sequence comes from Tonatia bakeri, assembly GCA_004024845.1. Taxonomy (NCBI): domain Eukaryota; kingdom Metazoa; phylum Chordata; class Mammalia; order Chiroptera; family Phyllostomidae; genus Tonatia; species Tonatia bakeri. The sequence continues at coordinate 134,932 of PVIA01001362.1, read as the reverse complement.
TTTTCATAGCAATAAAAAGGGCTTAAAGCTTCATCATTCAAATGTTTTGTGGACGTAATGTCAGACATAATGTCTATTGCACTTCCAAAAATGGCTAAAGGACTAGATTTTCATACCTTGTGAATCTGGCATTCTGAAGATGCTGCTGGATCAGCCTCTGGCTCCAACTCCTCTCCATTCCTGTCTGTGTCCACTTTCCACCAAAGAAGTTTCATTCGTCTGTCTTGGGGGCTGCTTAGTTAGATCCTGTTTGTGAACATTGTCACTTTTCAAAGTAATAAATCCAGCTTCCTTAAAAAATATTGATGTGGATGTCCAGTAAATCCCAGAGAAACTTCAAAGTCCTGTTATCAATGTATGTTTATCAGGTTCCATTCAAGACATAGTGGGGAAGAAATGTTCATTTCCTTTCCCTAAATAAATGGGATTACTATCAGGAAATTTCTGAGATGATGTGTCTTATATGATTTCCCACAGGCTTTAGTTTTGAGTTACTGATACGTGGTGTGGACTTCCGTTTCTGGAAGAAGTTATCCAGGTCAATAGCTCTCAAGGATTTTGTCCAGAGGCTAGGGGGTGAGAAAGTCAAGGGCAGGATGCCTACTGAGGTCACATACCAATGGCCTCTTTACGCAGCCAGCTCTGGGAGGGGGATTATCTAGGAATGGAACTAAGTAATTGGCATCTTATGAACTAACAACGGGATTCATTTCTGTTAACTTTAAACGACACCACCCAGAAATGCAGATTAATGTCGTGGATCGTAGATACCATCAGAACCCACATAGATCCACTGGGCCCTGTCGTAGGTATTTAGACTCCGTTCTTGAGGCTCCAGGAACGGGCCGCCGTGTTCTCTCGGCCTGGCCTCCCACCTCCTGTGCCATCGCCTGGAGCACCCGTGTGTCTGTTTTCCAGGAGATACAGAGCTTGCTCACTAACTGGAAGGGGCCCGACCTGACCAGCTACGGGGAGCTGGTGCTCGAAGGCACCTTCCGCCTCCAGCGGGCCAAGAACGAGCGGACCCTCTTCCTCTTCGACAAGCTGCTTCTCATCACGAAGAAGAGAGATGACACGTTTACATACAAAGCTCACATCCTGGTAGGTGTGCAGGGTGGTCACGGGCTGGGACTTCAGGGGCCCATCGCATCCCCTCCACGCAACCTCACCGTGTCTCTGTTCTCCGCGCAGTGTGGCAACCTCATGCTTGTGGAGGTGATCCCCAAGGAGCCGCTCAGCTTCAGCGTCTTCCACTACAAGAACCCCAAGCTGCAGCACACAGTTCAGGTAAGAGCCAGGCCCCACCTCCCTGCAAGGCCCGCTCTCTGCGACGATAAGCACCCTGCACCAGGCAGGCTTTCTAGAACTTTCTGGCCACACGGTGTGTTTTCCATCCCATCAGAGGCTTAAAGGAACCTGGGAATCTTGGTGGTGGCAGAGGCCAGACCTGTCTGACTGTCCAAATCTCCTTCCTGTAGGCGAAATCACAGCAGGACAAACGCCTGTGGGTTCTGCACCTGAAGAGGCTGATCCTGGAGAACCATGCGGCCAAGATTCCAGCGAAGGTAAGATTGTGAGGCCAGCACACAGCGATGTGTAAGGACATTCAGGTCCTAGGGAGGCAGCCGGGCAGAAGTAAACGCCCAACTTCAACCTGAAGGAAAGAGAGAGAGAGGGAGGGTCCACCAGGCACCGACTAACCCAGCCGTTTACACCAAGAGGGTTCACAGGTAGTGAGTGAGACGCTGTGGAGAGGTTTTGGATTTTGTTTGTGTTTTAAATTGTGTTTTCCCTTGGGGGCTTGAAAGAAGAAAAAATAAGGAAAAGACTACAAGTAAATTTCTAGAGAACGAGTGGAAGACCAAGAGAGCCGTGAGAACTCTTCGAAGGTGCACTGGGCGTGGACGGTGCACTGGGTGCGGACAGCACACAGAGCGGGCTCAGCACGAGGGAAGCCAGGCCCCGGCTCTGCCAGGGAGGGACGCAGAGGCGAGGGAGTTATTTCAGTGTCTGCTAAACATGATGAATTTATGAAGGTATAAGCCAAGTGTTGAGGAAGCATAAAGTATTCCATTTCAGTTCAGTGGGGAGAGGAAAGAAAATGCCTTTCAGTGTTTTTGAAGGATGAGGAATATTTTTATTAAGTGGAGGAAATGCAAGAGGAAAATCAAGCTGAAGAAACAGCATAAACAAAACCAAGATGGAAGGGCTGAGTCCTCAGGAGAGGTTGCTAGAGGCGAGGCTGGAGAAGTGGGGGGCAGTCAGCCAGGCTGTGAAGGGCTCCGACCCCACACACCGAGGAATCTGGATTGTGCTGGTGGTGGGAGGCCACTGAAGGTTTTGGAGGAAGCGTATGGCACGGCTGGCCCCTGTTCTGAGAGCATGACTGTGGGAACAGTGTGACAGTGAATGGGAGGAGGGAGACTGGAGACAGGAGGGGAATTAACAAGCCACCACAACAGCCTGGAAAAGAGATGAGGGGCACTGCCAGGGAGCCACAGCATGCGAGGGGGCAGATGCAAAATCCATCACAAAGGCGGAGGGAACAGGGTTTTGCCCACTAAGTGCGTGAGGAGAGGGCGAAATAAAAGTCAGGGGTGAGTCAGGAGCTGGGCCAAGAGGGTGGTGTCGTAAGTTCCAAAATAGGCAGCAAAGGGGAGGAACCGGTCCGATGGGAGCAAGAGGGCAGAGCACTCGTGCATACGTGTGACGGGGTGTGTCTGCTCCAGGTGGAAATTCAGGTCTTGGAAGCTGTGGATCTGGAGGCTCTCTCCACCCAGACTGCTTGAGGGTTGCTGGGAGGGCCCGGCAGAACGTCTAGAGGAAGGAGAGAACCCTTGGGCATCCCCACAACTAGGTGATCTGCAGTGCGGGGGTGGTGGGCGGATTTGGGGGACACCCGTGGGACGAGCAGCAGGAGAAGGTCAGACAACCGAAGAGAAAGGCGTGGTAACAAAGGAAGGAAAGATTCTCAGGGAGAGGGAGCGGAGTCATAGCCTCCAACGCTGCAGAGGTCCAAACAGATGCAAACAGAAAAGTGGCCCTCGGATTTGTCCACAAAGGGACGAAGGAGAGATCATGGCAGGCGGAAGAGAAAAGGCAGAAGAAGGAATGGACTGAGTGTAGGCTTATCTTTTTTAAACAGAGTTCAGAGGAGGCAAAAGGAGGCAGTGTGCGGAAAGATAAGATCAAAGCAAGACACTTTCTGTAGGTGAGGAATGACGGGTCACATCACACGTAAACAAGAGGGGAAGAAGGCGGGGAAGCAGGAGACAGTAAGGGTAAGAGGAGATATGCTCCTTGGAATGTGGCCCTGGGGGAGTGGCAGGATGGGGTCAAAAGCACAGGTCTAGGGGTCAGTTCTGAGGGCCAGACACACCTTTTCTGGGCTCAGAGGGAAGAAAGGTGAGAGAGGACAGAGAAGCTTTGAGGTGGATCGGAGGGAAGATCAGGGGTTTGGTCTCACTGCCGTTGGTGGTAACGTCATCTGCTGCACAAGGGAAGCAAAGATGGGGTTGCAAGCAGAAAGGTCCAGAACACTTGCTGAAGAAATGGACCAGCCAGTCAGTAGGGACGACCACAATGACCTGGGAAAGGCATCACGTACCCCGCCGAAGCTGGCCACCATGAGTCAGTGAGGTGAGATCATCCTCAGATCTACTCAGCAACTAAGAAGCTAGTGCTGAGGCACCACGGTGCACGTGGGTTCCCGAACGGTGGGGGCTGGTGAGGGGAGGTTCACAGGACAGGGCAGGGAAGGCAGGGTGCCCACCAGCGCCTATGGCAGCAATTAAACAGGATTTCCGGGCTGAGCAGACAGTGAAACCAACTAGGAAAGTAGGCATGGGGGAAGGGGCATGGCCTTATAAAGTCAGAGAACTGGTTCAGCAGGAATCGAAGGCGGGGAGGTGGAAGTATTGAGGTCTGTAGATGGAGAAGGGGCCTTGAGAGCCCTGCCTTTGAGGTAGGGCAGCTCTGGGTGGCAGCAGGGTTCTGCGGGCAGCTGTGAGCGTGTGTTGCTGTTCTGGAGTGGCAGGAAAGGTTAGAGGGAGATAATGTAGCAAGGAAGCAGGGTGAGGGCGGAGTGTGGATTATCCACGTGGATGGTGAAATGCTCCATGCCACGGCGGGGGGGGGGAGTGAAGTGGGGCAGAGAGTGGGGTGAGACCATGAGAGCAGAACTGGGTGGAAAATAAGGACACCTGAGATTTCTCCGAGAGTCCATTTTGCCCCCTGTATATTTTGAAAAGTATCTGCAGCGCCTTCTCAGGGATGGTCTGCAACGATTTTGTACCCGGGAAATGAGCATGCACAGGTGTGCGCCCTGTCCGAGGCAGGAGTCTCAGTCCGTCAGGTGGTTTGAGATGTCAGGTAACTCACGCAGAGATGACTGCGTTTTCTTCTGGGTTAGTCCGATTGCTGGCCTGCGCCTCAGAATGCCCTTCGAGCAGTGACAGGGTGTCTCTGACACGCCCCACCTGTGTTTACCTGTCTACTGGGAATTCACATCGACCAAAGGCAATCAGAGGCCAGGACGAAACAAGACTAGCTGACACCTGTCCTCCTCCTGCCACGCTCACTCGGTGTGTGTGTCCCGGCAGTCTTTCCTCCACCTGATAAAATGGCCACTACAGAACTGGACTTTTTAGCCAACCTCCCTTTAGAATCGAATTCTCTTTCAGCTATGCCTCCTTGCGCGTACCTACACTGTGCTCGGTACTTCTTGTTTCACCCCACGCAAAACACCTTCTGAGAGAGGCCCTCTCCTCCCCACTCCGGAGAAGTGAAAACAGAGGCTCAGGGGCTTCGAGCAAAGAGCCCCAGTTTACACACAGCTAGTAGCAGTACACGGCCGAGCCCAGCCTGTCTTCACCACGTTGTTTCCGGTGGTGATGCAAACACACTTATTTCATATACTTTAGCCACCGGAGTGTTATAGTAATTTTCTAGTTTATTTAAGCAGATTATTAATTTGGATTTTCACTTCTCTTCTTGAATGTTTCTAAATTTCTTTCTTAAAGCTATCAAAATGTATTCCTATTAAATAAAGGAAATGCATAATGGGGATTTTTTTTTTTTAACATCAGAAAATGCATCACTGGTCTGATAATGCTAACACAGTTGTGGGAAATTCATTAGTGTAGTTCCTCCCAACCCCCTCCAGTCCTTTAATTCAGTGATGGTCCCTGGCTGACCCCTAGTGGAAAATGTGGGAATAGCACTTTAAGGTCAAGTTTATAGATGCCAAAAAGGTTCTTGGAAATAGTTACATGGCCTGTTCACATACATGGTGTATAAACTAACTCTCATCCAGATTAACTGAGAAGAAAGGTGAAGGTAGAGACTTTTGCTTTTATATGTTCCCACGGCTCTGTAAATGCACTACATAGAAACCGAACTAACAGTTGCATTTGAAATCAATTCTAACAAGTAATCTCAAAGTCTGAATGTATAATAAAATGTCAGTGTTATAACAAAAGCATGTTTTCTCCAAGTTATGGAGATTGAATCAAGTCTTCTTTTTTTACCACATTCATTTAAAAAAATGATTGCCACTCAGTCTAAATATTTTTACTGTGATGTCACAGATTGTGACAAAATACAAGCAAAAGAACTTTTAAGGTAATTTTTAGCATAATGTTTGTAGATTCACTTACATTACCCTTGAAAAATGAAAATTACATTAAAGAAGCAAGAAAGGCTACCCAACCTAATTTTTTATAATCCTCAGGCAGTTAGTTATGGTAATTATCTTATCTTTTTAAATTCCCTGAAATATTAATAACTTATAACAGCAGTAACAATTTTTCGAAGCCTCAGAGCATGAAACTCCTGAGGCAGAGGTGGAGGTGGGGAGAAGTGTGTGTGGAGGAAGTGAGAGTCGAGGTCCTCAGACCCACTGGGGCAGGTGGGGCGGCGGGGGGCGCCCGCCGAGTGCCTAGCGTTTGGTTCCAGCAGCAGCTCTGGCAGGAGGGCCCTGTGACCTTCTTCAGGCTGAGGGAGTGCATTCACAGACGAGAGAGCACCCACCAAGCAAGTGCCAGAGCAAGATTACAAACCAAGTCCTTCAGAGCCCTTTGCCTGCACTGCAGCTCTGTCGCCCTTCTAGGAGATCCCAGGGCACACACAAAAGGTGGGAGGTGCAGGGGTGCTGTGGGGAGCCAGGAGAGTTAGCTGATGATGATCTTGTAGCATTTGGAAGGAGGAAGACAGAATACTCGCAGCAATCTTCTTTGAGTGAGGTGGGGAAGACCAGTTGTGCAGATCCCAGGCCCCATCCCCTGGGCTTTTGGTTCAGCAGATGGGGGCTGAGTTCAGGGGATCAGGGTTGGGCAGCAGGAAGCTGCGTTTTATAATAAGCTGACCAGCAGATACTAACCATCTGCCTGGTTCTGGAACTGTTTGGTGAAATGTTTCCTATTTCTTCTCTCCCCTCTCCCCCTCTTCCCACTTAACCCCACCCCCTGTTTCTCTTCTGTTCTCTCTCTTCCCCCTTCTCCCTCCCTTGGCCTTCCACCCTCTCCCTCCTTCCCTCCTTCCTTCCAGGTCGGGGCTGAGGTTAGCTCTGGTGCCTCCATTGTGCAGCGTCCACTCCCCACATGGGGGTGTTTCTCTGTTCGAATCCCTTGAACTGTGTGTTAATGCCTAAAAGAAAGAATGAATTTATTTAAAAGTTTTTCAGAAACCCCTTATTGGTAGGCTTGGACCCATATTAGGACTGGTAATTTAAAGCACCCCCTCAAGAAAAGGTCATTGCAATGATAGCTACACTTTCTTTCTTTCAGGCCAAGCAAGCAATACTTGAAATGGATGCCATTCGTAAGTCTGGGTTTCTTTACAGAATTTGAAATTTCATTTTCTTTTGTATCTATCACATTTTTCTAACTTGAAGTTTATAACAATGTCAATTGTAAGAAGTTGCAGCTCTCTACAGTTTTAAAAAATAGAATGGGCAGTGTTATCTCTTCCCGACACACCGATCCAATTCTCCACTGATTCCTCCTGCTTTCTGTGAGTCCCCCTGGTTGGCAGTGAGGTGAGGGCTCTGTATTGACTACCGTATTTTCCCGTGAATAATGCACACTTTTTTGCCCAAATTTTTGAGGGAAAAATAAGGGTGCGCATTATACGTGGGTAGAAGTCATTCCGTACCTATATAAATGTTTCTATTCTTTCATTTACATCTACGCATTAAACGTGTAACTGTGGAAAGCAACAACGATATCCGTATGCAAAATAATATCCTGGAGTACAGTAACCAGTTTTGTTTCTAAATGTAAATAAATAAATAATTGAATTGCGACATTAAAACGAAAGACTTTTTCCTGACAGTTTGGGCCAAAAAAACGTGGGTGTGCATTATACACAGAAGCACATTATTTGTGGCAAAATACGGTAGCAATGTAAGATGCACTTCTAGGGTCAGCTCCTCCCCCATCTCCGCCCAGATCAACCGGTGAGGCCTCACAGCCCGCCTCCCACCCCACCCACCTAGGGATCGTCCGTATGGATTATCTGAAGGCCTCCTGACAGCTAAATAGTTCCTGGTTTTCCTGATAACAGCCCACATTTCAAAATTACAACTGCCCCACCTATGCGATTGTATTTGTAGGCTTCTACAAGCAGGCAGGGAATCAATATGAAGTCTCTCCTATAAAACAAGACCCTATTCTACAGCACTTATCGTAGTCTTGTCACCTCCCGGGTTAAGTGGAAGAAAGAGGGAAATGATGACTTTACAGCCTGACAGCCAGGCCTGAGAGACTTTTCCTTAAAACTTGCAAAGGCACTTACTGTTGAGGAATCTTTCCCCAAGGGCAAACACTGACTCGCTGACCCTCCAACCCGCTGGTTGGTGACTCTCCGGAAGAACAAAGAAACGTTCCCGAGAGTGCCCCTGCCACGGTGGCCGGGAGTCCCCGTTTCAGGTCCACCAGATTCAGAGGGATGATCCCCACAGAGCGCCACGCTGGGGCTCACTGCCCTGGGGTCTCTAAATCCCCACATTTTACTCAGTGGAAGTCTCCAAGATTTTAATAAAAGCATTCTGAAGAGAAGGCAAGGTCAGGAATGGCCCGGTGAGAATTCGGAGGAAAGATAGAGGAAGAGGTGGATCCGAAGAGGCCAGCTCCTGTCGTGATGAATTCCATTCAGTGAGATGATTTACTTATTTCCAGGGTCTGGGCTAGCTCCTGGGCAACATTAAGATTTTATGGTGCACAGAATAATTTCAAGCCACAGACTGGTGCCCCATGTCTCTGCTCTGGGCCCGGGACAAGGCCAGGCCAGCCCAGCCTAGGAAAATAACCCTATTTGCCCTACGCTGACTTTGAACTTCACTGAATGTGAACAGAGTACGCCAGTCCATTGGACCAAATGACCTCTTTTATATAACTTTACCACTAACATTGGAGAAGTGTATGCGGTCTTTATAACCCTCAGAACTCTCTCAGACTTTAGATGCCTTTGAAGAGCGTTCACCCCCGATCTGGAGGTCATAGGTCTCTAGCTCCATCCTTGAATTGTTATCCTCAGGTTCCAGCGTGTAGAAGGTCACCCACGTGCTGCAGCGCTTTAGGGTTAGACCAGATTTCCTTAATCCAAAATCTGCGTGCCCCTTAGCTGGGGTGGAAAGACAAATAGCGGAATCAAATGAAAGCCCTCTTCTGATAAGAGAGCCTAAAGCACTCCTCAAACCTCAAAAGAGCCAAGTCTAGACAAACTAATTACCAGTCACCGAGCTGGAGGATGCTCCCTCGGGGCAGGGAGAGCTTGCCTCACAGAACTCTCCAGGTGCTTTTTCTTGACAGGGCCTCCGCTGCGGCCCATCACCACCGTCTGTCAGGGGCCTGGTAACACATTCTGCCACACCGAGTTTTATTCTAGTGGCATTTTCTGACCTCTGTGGATCATAGTGGCAGTAGCAAGTCAGAGAGAGAGAGAGAGCTCACGTGTGCGCACGTAACTTGCTACCCAGAAGTCACAACGAAAATCAAGACCTGAGGGGCGTGTTGAGCACCAGTTGTGGAAGAAGGGCCCTGATGTCCGAGAAAGGGAGTAAACGCATAGGAATCCCACCCCAGCCGAACCCAGACTCTGACGCACCGTGGTTGTCTTTGCAGATTATCCCGGCTTCTGTTACAGCCCTGAGGGGGAGGCGAAAGCAGTTTCCACTCCCTACCGGCCGAGGAGAAAATCCGGTAATTCGAATATTGTGATCACAATGTCCTAAGTATGGGGTGGGGGTGGGGGACAGGGGCTGTCAATGAAAGTCCCTTTCCATCTGACCAAAAGGTGTTTTCTTGCTGGTTCCGGAGTTCACAGCCAGTCCGAGTGAAACTAAGGCTGCATCGAGATGGGGCTCTCAAGCTTTTGTTCTAAAGCTCTTTTCTACTTCACTCTCTTTCCCATTGACTGTAACACATATTAATCAAGTAATTTTGCTTTGCGTAGCATCTTACCATCAGCACCCATACACTTAAACCCTATTTACTGTCACCAGTGAAAACATTTTATCCTATAAGTGACACATGGCGAAGATCATTCAAACTTAAAATTGTGACACACGGTTGCTGAACCAGACCTCAGATTTTCTTTTTTTTCATTTGAATCACTGTTTGCTGAGTGCCTACCTAGTCCATTCTGAGGACCAGAATGCAAGAATAAATAATGCACATGACTCCTGTTTAAAGGAGTTCATAGTCTAATGGGGAAGTCAAAAAAAAAATGACTGAACACCAGTGTGTATGGTAGAGCTGCGGGAGAGGTTGGATGGAAGGGGGCGTGGGGGTCAAAGGAAAGGTTAGCCCTCCGGGAAGCAGAGAGTGGACTTCGGAAAACAGAGGACAGCACCCCCGATGGAACCCAGTGGCTGAGGAGCCAGATGGGGGCGAGGACTAGCTCATGCAGAGGGCCTGAGACCTGAGACAGCATATCTCAGATGGGACATCTGTTGCCTGTGGCTCTGAGTGGCTGGAACATGCGGTGGAGCTGGGGTGGGGTGGGGGTGGGCGAGGTGAAGCAGAGAGAGATACATACTGCTGGAGGTCAGAGAGGGGCCTGACTGTGGAAGGCCAGTAGGCTACACCCAGTGTTGGAGCTCGATCCATCAAGCCACAGAAAGATATCAAGCAATGAAATGCTTGCCCCTCAAAAACAGAATCCTGGCTCCACGGAAAATGAGGTAGGCAGGGAGACCAGACAGGAAGCTGTCCCTCCAGTCTGGGTGAGAGGTGATGAAGGCTGGAGGAAGACACTAGTGAGTGGGGTGGAGCCCTACTGGCACCCACAAGACTGATGGATGAAAGCAGGGCAAAGGTCCTGGCTGATAACGTGGAGGATATAGTCAGTGACAACCACGATAAGAAATGCAGATAACAGGGTGGCCATTGACTGTGGGAGCAGGGGTGGGCTGGGGGGAGGAGAGCAAAGGGGGGGAATTGGGACAACTGTAGAATAAAAATAAGAAATTAAAAAATATAATGAAAAAAAAAGAAAAGAAGGGAGGGAGGGAAGGAGGGAGGGAGGAAGAGAGAAAGAGAAAGGAGAAAAAAAAAAGAAATGCAGATGAAGGAGCAGGCGTGGGGGGAGACTGGGGAGCCAAGGCAGAGACATGCTGCGTGTGCTGGGTCTGTGGAAACGCTGGGGAAATGTCGGACTGGCGGTTGGCAGCTGAGGCCTGAGGCTTGGGACCGGGGTCCAGCCCGAGAGCATAAAGTTGAACATTATCAGCCTATAGGTGGCAGTTACAGCTCAGGAAGTTGCCGCACTGGTTGGCAGGGCTGGCGTCCCTCTGGGACTCCTGACCACACAGTCCAGGGTTTGTCTCACAGCTTAGGTGAGGCGAGAGTCTGGCCGCTAAGGATCTCCAAGCAGTGGCAATTTAGGTGACTCTGATGGAAAGTGTCTAGAGCTGAAATAATTTGCCCAGCAACTAATAATTTACTTGTACAGGAAAAAATTCTTGCTTTGGTTTTGCAAATGACACTGGCCTTCTTTTTTCTCCCAGAACCTTCCTCAAGATCACATAAAGTTTTGAAGACCAGTGGTAAGTCCTAAAATATCTTTTCTTTTTCTTCCTTGTTGATGTTGACTAAATCAAACCTTACGCACAAAAAAAGCACCAGATGAATTACAGATCGACAGACTGGATTAACTTCTACAAGGGGGGACCCCAAACAACTTGAATTTATTTATAAAAAAATTGTGTTTTTATTCTTACATATTTCAACCTCAATCACCCTCAAAGTACTCTCCATGTGATTCAATACACCCATCGAGATGGTTTTTTCAACTGCTCATCGGCAAAACCTTTCCCTTTGAGGACTTTTTTCATCCACAGAAACAAAAAAAAATCAGGAGAATAAGGAGGGTGGGGCAGGGCAGTCATGCCCCTCTGGGTCAGAAACTGCTGAGCACTCAGTGAGGTGCGGGAAGGTGCACTCATAAATCACCCGTCATGGAATGGGCAAATGCGTTGAGTCTTCAAAAAGAATTCATTGAATCCTAATGCAGCCTCTCACAACAATGACAGCTGGTGCATTGACACAGATGGGATCCTAGAATGCTCACCTAGTGGGGAAGACTGTACTGCAAGGGGCCCGCCCTCCATAAGATAATTCTGGGGGGTTTTGGGGCCCCCCTCATATAAGTAAAAGAGCCCCATTATAAAATGTAAAGCCAAATGATATAAAACATTTGCAATACAGTTAACAGGTATAAAAGGATTAATGTTCCTATTATTAAAAGAAATTCTATATATCAAAAAGGAGAGAAATAGGACCCTTTTTTAAAAGACAGACAATATAATTGGGCAGTTTCACAGAAGAAACACAAACTGCGAGTAAAATTTATAAATGGTCACCCGTGTTAGTAATGAGAAAAGACATACATTTAAGTGAGATAAGTAGAGGGGGGAACCATGAGCTTGACCAAAAGATACAGGAAAGCAGGCACTTTGAGACTCTTCATGTGTAAATTTCTGCAACCTTTTTGGAGCAAAATGTGGTGATGTCCATTTACATTTAAAATGTACATTGCAGGGAATATTCTGCAGCTGTCAGAAAGAAGGAAGCACACCTCTACCTACTGACAAGAGTGTCCACATGTATTTAGCAGGAAATGCAATGTTGCACATTGCACCTTTATTTTAAAAACGAACACCTTGCTTTGTGGTGGGATGGGGGCAGCAGGGAGGGACCTGGAAATGTGCGCATCACACTGTGAAGTTCGGTTACCTCCACTGGCTGGGATTTGTGGAGAGGGTTTGATCCCTTTTTCCTTTATATGCTTCTTTAGTTAAGCAACTTTTAAAGGTGAAATGCACATAACCCAGGTGCCTGTAGAAGTCCCTATAAGGACTTGGCTCTGTGAATCGACCCCAGAATTCCAGGTGTACCACTCCTCAGCACAATGCCGAGGTGACTCTGTCTTGGCATTGGTGATAAATGCTGTGTCTTTCCGTTGTAGCCACTACAAGGTGTTATGTTTAAATGATTTCAATGGCTAAGGCTATGTGGCATTTTTTCAGGTAATACATATTTGTGGGGGTGGCTTTTGAAACTTACATGAACTGATCCATTGCTCTCAGGGATCAGGAGTGATAATTCTCAGGGGGATGTAAGGTTGTCTTACCTATAGTGCAGGGCATATAACCAAGATAACTGTGAGACAGTTTCTGAAAATCAGGTCCAAAGGGCCCAGAAGCCTCTTGGGCTTTAATTATGAGCCATAAGTGTAAAAGTCTTATAAAATATGAGTACTTATATATAAGATACATTTTTAATCCACAAACTTAAAACAATAACCTTTATTTTTCAGGAACAGCACAAGACATCCAAAAGGTAAGCACTCTTATGTTTCTTATTTTGAAATGTTTATTTTTATAGGTGCCCTTATATTGCTCATCTCCAGCCTGTGTTCCAAATGTAAAGAATTATTTCACATTTTGAAGGAGAGTTAGGTGAGGATGCATCTTTATTCTGTCTCCCAGTTTCATCTCTCAGAACTAAGGCAATCCTTCCTTCATCCCGCTGCCCCGCCTCTCAGAAGCCCTAAGGTTGCCTAAGGTCGTGATAGCTATACACCCCACGTTGCCCTGTGCCTCTGCACATGTAAGACTGAGGTTCTTGCATCCTAGATATTGCTCCCTTATCCAAGCATTAGCCTTCAGGCACAAAGATCCCCTGCTAAGAACATGGCCCTCTGGTGGTATAAGAGGTGGGATCCTATGTCATACCACGCAATTTTGCTACAACAATTTTTTATTTTTCTTCCTCCGATAAGAAGTTAGGAGGGGGGAGTAAAACATGGCATGCTCGGTTAGAAGATGCGTATCTGGATTTATGAGTTACGGAGTGTAGCTGCTGCACCCTGACCAGAGTAAACCACAGCCCAGATGGCTCCTGATCCATTGTCTCTATTCTTAGAGAAGCGATCATGACTTCCTACTTAACGCTCTGTGTCTACAAGCATGTAACTGTCACTTGCAGCACACCGTAGCACATGGCCAGAGTGACCCTGTTAATAAAGGCTGTAGCTTTTAGTTAGATCCCATTAAATGTCTGAAAATCAATACAGTCTTATCTCTCAGTGATTTTTCTTAAAATTAAGGCAGGGAGGTTTTCTTCAGGTAGTGCATATTTTTGTTTGCTTGCTTTTAAAACATATCAACATTAATTGTTTGATTGTCCTAAAATATGACACGAGATTCTGATTTTTTTTAACCTAGTTTGTTTTCATAAACAAATGCTATGGGGGGGTGGGGGGGGGTGCCTGGCTCTTTAAGGCAGCAAACTGAGGTGGAGCCAAGTCTGCTGGGCCACGGGGGGCAGGGAGGGGACTCACTGTGTCAGTCCCAGAGATACAATCTCAAGAGCTTCTTGGGAAGTTTGTACAATAGAGATCAAGCCAAGTTTCTATATGGGGAATAGCTAAATCCCATAAAACCTGAAGACAAAAGGGAACTAAAGCACCAATGTACCTTTTGCTTAAAGTGCTAAAATTCCATCTCCTAATAGTACTGAACACAAATACTAAATGCAAGGAGAACAGATTAGTGATGACTAAAGAGTTCCTAACAGGACATAGTCCTTAATAATATCTTATCGTTTCTCCCAGAATGCATATTCCCATGCCATGTGTGTATATGTATGTGTGTACACAGAGAGAGAGAGAGAGAGAGATGGGGGGGCAGAGAGAAAGGTTAAGCGCATACAGAAGCTGTGCATTAAGATGGACGCAAAGCCACGTCTGCCACTGACAAGCTCTGTGGCTATAGGCAGGCTGTTAACTTGACCAAAAATTAGTTTCCTAATTTACAGAATTGTTATGACATTTAAATGTGATAATGTTTTTAAAAGTGCTTAGTACAATATTTGGCACAAAGCAAGTGCTTCACAAGTGACAGCTATTGTCATATTATTATTAAGTAGCCATAATGCTGAGGGTGTGGAGGACCCAGGGCGGAAGGCTCACTGTGGCTCCAGTGACCCCAGAGACTCAGGGATCTAAACTACATGCTTCTGGGTTGTGCACAAGCCACACACTGATTATTTCTTAACCTAAGAGCTCCTTCCGTTCTCCTGACGATGTACTGGATGTAACATTTCAGCTTCCAAAGTACTGCTATCTTCATCTCAAAAATGCACTTTAAGTGTGATTACCTTAAAAACGCACTTTGATATGACCAGTTCAGGTGTCCTAAGTATCTAAAATGTCTTGGGATTTTTCTGGGATGATGTTTAAGACAGTGTTATTTTTGGCTATTTACAAAATTGTTTTGCTATACTTTCAAAGTGTTTTGTTGTGAGTTAGCTAGTTAATACTAACTTGTTTTATTTATAAAATGTAGTTCGTAGGCATCTGTATTTTAGAAACATACCAGTGCAGTCTGGGTAAGACTAAGGGGAGGAATACCAAAGGGTGAAGAAGACAGAGACGTGACTGTAAGACTATGTGCAGTTGTATGGGTGCATGTGTGTCCATGTGTGCACACATGTGTCCTATGTGCACATTCATGCATTCCTAGACCTCAAAACGTCTGCAGTTCTACTCTGTGAAAAAGAAATGAGCACAAAATTTAAATAACTAATTGGATTTTTTCAGCTTTAAAATTGTAATAGAAAAATAACACTGAGGATGAAATTTCATGCTCGCCCTCCCTACTTCTCTCTGCCCTCCCTGATGAATGGGCAAACCCACAGACATATGGACAGCTAGATGGCCCAAGGCAACATGTATCTCAGTTTCATTGACAAGTAATGAAAAATTCTTGCTCATTTGACATTTCCGATAGGTTACTGCAGTGTTTTTGTCAGAAATATGCCCCTGGTAGTAATTATTTTGAACCAATCTTAGCCCTTCCAAATTAACTCTTTGAAGCGAATCATTATCCTACAGGGGCCTCGGCAGGCAATCTGCCCCCAGTCGGCAGTAGTGAGATCCACCCACACACTATAAAGGACCCTGTTGTGTTCTCTGATTAGATGTCATTAATGTCACTCACATTTTACTTCCCAACAAGTGTCTAAATATTACTTCATTAAATGTATTTTGAAAGCAAGTAAAATTGTCAGCAGCTCAATGGTAGATGAAATTACATTCCTGCAACAAAGGCCCTTTGCCTAGAACCTGTAAACCAAGGCAGTACTAGTCGGGTTCACGGCAGGTCTGCAGATTTGAGGGGAACCCTTGGGACGTGCAGTCAGATCACTGACAGGGGATCCTGGGACTCTGAAAGCCACATTAAGACTCCTAGGAGTCAAGCTTCAAATACAAACTGGATACTGTGGCCCTTGACATCTATATATGTACATTTATATGTTATTTGCCAAGCGCTCTTCGGAATTATTGGAAGTACCTAA
The DNA here is from genome assembly GCA_004024845.1 of Tonatia bakeri. Taxonomy (NCBI): domain Eukaryota; kingdom Metazoa; phylum Chordata; class Mammalia; order Chiroptera; family Phyllostomidae; genus Tonatia; species Tonatia bakeri. The sequence goes on along the minus strand of PVIA01001362.1, from coordinate 119,069 downwards.
GAAGTTTCTGTGGTTAGCTGGTTCCCTGCACTGGGGCAAGGGATTTGGAGTCAGACCTGAGGTCGAGTCTTAGCCTGTCTACTGACTACTGGGAGCAAGTTATTGAGTTCTCATGAGCATAGATGTCCTTCCTGTGAAACTGGTGCCATCGTATCTAATTCAGAGTGATTGCGAACATTAAGTTTGGAGGGTGTCTGCAAATGGCCTAGCTCATTTCTAAGTAAATACCAGTCCCTGTCCTTTCTGCCCCTTTTGCAAAAAATCCGAAGTGCTTTCCAACTCAGTTAAAATCAACAATGTTTACTGATCATTATTGTTATGAATTGTACAGTCCTAGTAGGAGGGGCAATGTGTAAATACAGGAGAATGTTGTAAGTGATGTGTCCACGGTGCTGCAATTCAATCGCTATGTTTCCATCCTCCTCAGGTGTCCAGAGAGCAAAGGTCTCCCCAGCGGACTTCGGCAGGGCCGTCTTCTGCCCAGAGGAGCAGTCAGCCCGGCGGTTCTGCCATCCTCAGCGTGCTTCGCGGGGGTGGAGCCGTCAGAAACATCTGGACGGACCACCAGATCAGGCAAGCCCTGTTTCCCAGTCGACGGTCCCCACAGGAGCATGAGGATGATGAAGATGATTACCAGATGTTCGTGCCATCCTTTTCCTCTTCGGATTTGAACTCTACCAGACTGTGTGAAGAGAGCACTTCAAGTCGCCCTTGCAGTTGGCACATGGGACAGATTGAGTCCACAGAGACCACCAGTTCCGGCCACAGGGTTGTTAGGCGAGCTAGCAGTGCTGGCGAGAGCAACACGTGCCCTCCTGAAATAAGAATCAGGGACAGCGATGGCTCTCCATACAGTCCCCGCAGGGAACTACAGAACGGCCCTAAAACAGAAGGGCAGGACGGAATGACTCCTTTTGGGTCATCCATAGAGCTGACCCTTGATGATATAGACCATGTCTATGACAACATAAGTTACGAGGACTTAAAAGTAATGGTGGCTAAACGGGAAGAAGCTGAATCCACTCCCCTGAAGTCAACCAGGGACTCTGTTCGACCCAAGAGCACCCCGGAGCTAGCCTTCTCGAAAAGCCAAGTTGGCCACGGGAAGAGCTCTGTGAACACAGACAGAGACAGACCTCTGACAGGGCGAGAGGCGGCGAACCAAAGCACCCATGACCTCGAGGTGGTGGAGGAAAACATCTATGACACCATCAGGCTCCCAGACCCACCCTCGCTGGGTTTCAAGTGCAGCAGCCTACAGCGTCCCAAGAGGAGCACCTTCTTGGGTCTGGATGCCGACTTCACCTGTTGTGACAGCCTGAGGCCCTTCGTGTCCCAGGACAGCCTCCAGTTCAGTGAGGACGAGACGCCTAGCCACCAGGGCCCCTCCAACAATGACTACTTGAGTTTGCTGTACAGCTCTTTCAGCTGCAACCTGCCCCTCGCTGATCAGTCTATATCTGACAGACTGTCCGAAGAAGTAGACGAAATCTGGAATGACCTGGAAAATTACATCAAGAAAAACGAAGTCAAAGCTAGAGACCGGCTCCTCGCGGCCTTCCCCGTTGGCAAAGACGACGTGCAGGACCGGCGGCACGCTGAGAGCACACCTGAATTGAGCCGGGACGCGGGCCGGGCGCTGTCCACACTCTCGCTCCCCGGGCGCCAGGCCCTCCTCACACCGCTGCAGGACAGGCCCGGCAGAGCCAGCCGGGCCAGCTGCCCCTTGGAAGAAGACCTCATATCCAGAGAAGGCTCCTTTCTGAGCCTGAACCAGCTCCCGCTGGCCAGCGAAGTACCTCCCATGGAGAATCCCTACGACTTGGCCAACAGCAGTCTGTCCCAAACTGACCTAGACAACCCTGACCCCGGGGCGGACACCGCAGACAAGACCAAAAGCAGAGTGTTTATGATGGCTAGGCAGTACAGTCAGAAGATCAAGAAGGCAAATCAGCTTTTAAAAGTGAAAAGCCCTGAGTTGGAGCAGCCACTGGCCAGCCAGCAGCAGAAGTCTGTGCCCAAAGACCTGGCAGCCATCTTGGAAGACAAGAAGCAAGGAGGGCCTGCCATTGGTATGTTCCTCTGCACTGCCTTCCCGCCTTCTTGAAAGTCAGATGTAAGAGCAGCTTTCAGGCACTAGATGTCCTTAAAACCGTGAGAAATATGCCACTCGGCCGTACCTTTTCTCAGAGGGAGACCACAGGGTTACGAATGTGGGCTGTCAGAAATCTAATTTTCCTCCCACCTCTGTAAGTTCTTCTGGCTGGGCTCATAATCAGATTGACATGAGACATGTTCCAGGAGAAAATGTCCTAAATTTATTACAGACATAGTCATATATGTGGGGGTGCCCTAAGAACATGAGACTCAAGGGCACGTTAGGCAGCTGAGGCTTACATGTCATCCTGGAGCTAAGGAGAAAGCAGGGGAGGGGGTGTGGTTGGGGATTTGAAAGGACAGGGAGGCACTATGCATGGAGAAAAGCGATGTTTGGTAAATGCATGTTTGGGGAGCCATCTTTCACCATGGACACAGAGGACTTTGAACAAATGGGCCCCAGGAAGTTCCTTGCTGTCCATCACCAGTTTTTATTAAACTATATAATGATGGATCCCTTCCGGAAGCAGGTCCTTTATCTAAATTCTTTCTAGGAAGTTAGGGGGAGGTCAAAGCTTTTGCCGGTATCTTCCTTTTCTTAAAAAATAACCAGCTTCAAATAATCAACATCCCCAAAGGGCTATTTTGGGGGTGGCAAACTCTGTTTCCCTTCACCAGCAAGCAACAGACCCTTTCACACTTCACCGGCTCACGCAAGTCGGAGCGTGATTTTGTCCCAGAGGGTTTTTGTTGTGCGTGTGTCATTGTCACTGCAGATTTGATGTTTGGAGACGTTTCCACTAATGTAATCTGAACCATGGGAAACAGTGATCAGTTTAACCTGCGGGGTCTCAAGCTTTTCCCCCTGCAGCAGTGTGCCTGGAGGAATAGCTCCCGTGAGCTTTTACGGTTTGGAAACAAGGAATGAAATAGCTCGTTGTGCTCCAGAGTCCCAACAAAAATGTCTACTTGTCCTAACAGATAAAAAGGAATCCTTTTTTCATTTTTTTAACCTGTTCATCCTATCACTCCATTGTTTTCTCATGTGTTCTGGTTACTAGTTGTTGTTGTTGTTGTTTTTAAATAGCTGCTATTATGCACTTAATACCAATGCATATAGTGCATTTGGTATTCTCACACATGCTTCCAAGAAGTTCGGTTCTTTTAGTCCAGCCTCCTTGGGGCAGAACTAAACCTGGACCTCAGGTGTGATGTTGGTACGGTGAGGACTGGAGGAATGAGAAGTTCATGGCTTGGCTTCTTTCTCAGTTGTGAAGAAGTGCGTACCCCTGGCTAAATTAGAGAGCGCCCTGGAGAACAAAACTTAACACTGATCTTGGTGGTGGAGCAGAGATGAGAATAAATCACACGACTGTCAAGAAAAGAACCACGCCCCTCCCCAGGCACCGGCTCTCTCCCTGAGGATCTTTTCACCTCCAGATCCAGAGAGATTTCTGGGGGTGGGCCCAGGACTTAGCATTTTGAACCAGTGTGGCCTTTCAATCATATGTGAAGATTCCCTGCCCTAGATTTTCTGACGAAGGACCACTTTAGTATCAAATGAGAAGAGACAGTTCTCCAATTAAAAGTGAAAGCCAAACAGCTCAGGGTCAGGGTGCGCTCAGATGCTGAGCTTGGTGGGGACATGGCTTCTCTGCCAGGTGGATGCCACTGTCCTCCTTTTTAGGCGATTGGTTTTTTTTATCTTCATGGAAACTGGAGAATAAGACGGGTATATCCGGGTCCTAGAGGAATCTACAAGTTATATGACATGAATCTATAGGGAACTGGTTTGTTTGTTTGTTTTTTAATTTCAAGAGTATTTACAGATTGTCTAAAGCTCTACTCGTTTCCTAGAGCTAATCATGTAACAAAATTTCTTAACAGATAGGGAAGTGAAGTCCTAAAACTTTACAGACTCTCTTTGAGATGTTCTTCTTTTTAAATAAAGGTTAAAAGTGACTTTTGTACGAGTGTGAGAGAGACTGGATCACACATATTTTTCTCTTTGCAATAATATGCTTGACTTAATTTGTGTCCCCTTTGCAATGCCAGATTGCCCTGCTGCTTTGTTGGTATACCTGGAAAACGTGGCTCAGTTCCAGCTGCAGAAGGACTGTTTTGGGGGGCACAGGTGGCATTGGGACCAACAGTGAATTAGCAGTGCACCCACCAACTGAATCTGGGCTAGGGCTCCTCAGAATGAGAGAAAACCACATACTGAAGCTTCTGATGACACATTATGCCAACAGACTTGTTTAAGAGTCTGGCCCTCCAGACCCTTGTTTAAGAGGTGGCCCTCCCCTGAGCCAGGTTGTTTTGAACACAGACCATCCATTAAACTGCAAAACTCAGCCCTGATAGAAGCACATCCTTCAGTACTGAGTCTATGGCTTATAGCGGCCTTGAACAGTCTTCTTTAGGACCCTTCTTTTAACTATGAATGGATTTCCCTTCGTGGTTTTCTTTTGCTTTTTACTTTCGGTTTGTTCTCCTTTTTGTTTTGTCTGAGGGTGTGACTTGGGATGCCACAGACTCTTTCCTCAGCTTTGTGTCTGGGTCCTTTCTGGACCTGGTGGGCTGCTGTCAGGTTCTCCCCAACAAAGAGGAGAAGCTCTCACCCACGTCATCTTCTGAGAGTGGAGTCGTCCCTAGGCCGTCTGCCTCTCCGACTGGAGGAATCTTCCACCTGGGCGGATCGAGACCACTTCCTGTGCCCACAGGCTTTCAATCAGTTGACGTGACGACTCCTTTTCTCTCTCTCGTTTATCTGGGCACAGGACATCGTAATCGAATGGACCGATTCTCCAGACTTCTCCGTGTGGGCCTTGCCACTTTGCCAGGAGCTTGCTCTCGGTGTTGTCCGGAAGGAGGAGCACGCTATTCACCTGCTGAAACTCTCGAGCACCTTTATTGGACTCTCTAGCCGGGGTCTACAGGCCCCGGGTCAGATCCGCCCAGAGCTCACCCAGCCAGGTCTAGTTGCTCCTACCGTTTAGAGCGTGATGTAGCTTGTTGGCCTTGCTCCTGATAGTCTTTGGGGACCAGCGAGGCCTGGGGGTCCCTTTTCTGTGATGTTTACATGGCAGGAAATGCCATACACACTTGAGGAATCTTCCTCCTTGGGGAAAGTAGGGAAGGCCAAAGAGCATTTTATGCTTCGTTCTCCATCTCCAGCAACATCAGACACAGCGATTTTAATCCTCTATCTTGAAAACAGTGTATTTCATACTTCTGTCCTCAAGCATCCCTTCACATTTTTATCTGGAATCATTAAAAATCCCACCTTTTAAACTCACAAAGGAAACCAGAGAAAGCCTTGGGGTCATCACATAACGATAATGTGCATGTTCTATACAGACTGTAACGGCAGAACCCAGGATGGGGCAGACTTTGATCCAGCTGGCTGATACTAAGCTTTTTAGGCAGGTGTCACCTTGGGCTGGCTATTTCCTACACATCTGGCTCAGGAAATCTAATGGCAGGTGTTGCTCTGGAAGCTTCTCTCTCATTCACATTGGCATCAGGCAAGTTATAGTCACTCTTAGAAGGTCGCGCTTAGACCAAAACAACAACAAAACAAAACTTGGATAGACACAGTTTATTATTTACCTGTGAGATACTTTTTATTCCAGATTTATAAATGGCCAACGTTTTTATTATCCAAAAATAAATTGTATGCATTATGAGTTACCTATAGGGAGTATTTTAATCAGAGGTTATCTGCCTGTTTCCTCATGTCCTGCTACGCCCCTGATTTTGAGGCTGCCTTTCCACTCTCGGTGGCATGGTCTTAGTGTGGGCACGCCCATTTTCAACAACGTGCTGAACATAGAAGGAGGTAGTCCAGAAGTCATCTGAGTGATGAAAAAGTCCCTGAGACCCATTTCTGTCTCAAACTACACGTGGGGCTCTGTAGGGATTGTTCCCCAAGATGAAAAGCTCGCGGACTAGGTGGAACAATAAACTCACCCATATAAAACAATAAGCAGCACAAGAGTGTGTGTGCATGCAGGCACGTATATGTATTTGTGCACAACCAATAACTTACTATCTGTTGCACACTAAGTATATACAAGTGCATATGGAGTATATAAGACTTCAGAGAAGAGAAATCAGAAGAAGATTCATAGAAGGGGTAGGACTTATGAAAGGTTTTGAGAGGTAAATAGGACTTTATCAAGCAAAGGAAGAAGAGTGTAATAAGGGAGAAAAAGGCATGGGAAATACTGCAGATATTTTGGATGACACATGGTTTCAGATTATCTGAGCCACCGTGTTCTAAAGTCAAGAACTAATTGTTCTTACAAGACTCTATGGTTATATCTGGGTACAGAATAGTATGACCAAAGTTTTTAATTAGTTCTCACTGCTTTCCTCGAAGTTGTTATCTTCTTGGAACCTTGTGAAAGCTGAGAGCCTTCCCAGTTCAGCTGTGCGGTCAGGCCCAGGGCCCTAGTGTAGGTGAGAATGGCTTGGGCAGAACCCTCTGACTTGCAGGTGGGACTGCTAACCAATGATTATGTGTAAAAGTCCAGCTGCCTTTGGTTGGGTTTCATAGTTAATATTATATTATGTATATTATATATGTAATAAATGTAGATTTCAGGACATATCTGTAAATATATACTATATATAATAAGTACAGATTTCAGGGTGGTAACATGGGTACTTTGGTGCCTATGTAGACTTTCAGTCCCCTAAGGGGTTGTCAAATCTTAATTGGTATTGAGAGTCTTTACTATGCCCTTAAAGGAAGGTGTAATAGTCAAGCATTTGTTACTAGAAGTCTAAGCTAATAACCTCTGTTCTTCCAAGGATCTTGGATTTGAAAACTTAGACAAATTGATATAGAACCAACCTATAATGAGAAGTTAAGCAGATTGTTTACCCTGATTTGGGGGACCAGGGAGCAAGTAATTTGAGGGGATTAAAGGGCACCCGGAATAACAGCAAGTTGTTTTCTGTCCTCACAGAAGATAGACTCAAGAGAAATGGCAGAAATTGAACTGAAAATGTAGTTTAAATTATGGAATAACTTGCAACAGTTTACTAAAAATATAAATACCTTAAAGAAGAGGAGAATATAATGTCACTTGCTGACTGTCCTATATGGGATAGAGCCCCTCCTTAGAGACTGCGGAGATGTGGTCTGAGGGTTATAGGGTATCTGGAATTCTTTGATTCTAGGATAGCTATGGGGGTACCTGATTGGGGTTCAGAGGGAAACTGCTCTTGAAATTGACATCTCTGGGCTCTCTCTCTTAAATCATTCCTGGCCCAAGAGAATGCTCTATTCATAGTAAGTTTCCATTAATGTCTTTAGAAAAGTCTGCACTCAGAAATAGAGCAGAGAATGGCCTCATAGATTACTTTGAAGTGGCAATAGCTTTTGTGGAAGTAATGGGCAAATCCTGTTCTGGAACCAGTATAAGAGGCAGTAGAGTATCGATTACATGCACAGATTGTTCATCCTTAATGTCTTGGAAGCACAGACTTCAGGGCCCAGCTTCTTGGGGATGGGAAAGGACAGATGGGTCAATCAACGCCTGCAGTTCTGAAGTGCTGGGAGAGGGGACCCTCCCATCTCCCCAGACAGTGGCTGTGGAGGGTCTGCCTGGAAACAAGGAGCTTGGGAACAGACACAGAGAGCAGGTTGTTCTGAGAGTAGCTGTCTGAGAGCGGTGAAGGCTGGTGAGGAGCCAGGGGTAGCCACTGCATAGTGCACTGCGGTCAGTTTCTTGTCATGGCTACTTATTTTTCATTGGCCTGGGTTTAGCACTGACTTCCTTATTTTTATGATGTCCGTTTTTAGCACTGACACTATTTCATGCTTATAAAGAACACTAGATATTTTCACAATAAAAAGCAAACACAGACCTACTATTGAAATAAAATAATCTAGAATTAGCTCAAATTAAGTGAACTTTTAGGTGGCACTTTTATTTATTAAACTGGATTATTTATTAGTTTGTGTTGCTTAGTAGTCAATGGTTAGTTATCCTCAAACTTAAAAAGTCCTGTCGACTGTTTAAATTTTTAAAGTAGGTTGGAAAGTTATGTTCTTATTTCTTTAATCTTCTCATGTAGGAATAATTCTGTGTATATTTTTGTTTTGATATTTACCTTCCAGGTGCCAGGATTGCTGAGTATTCCCAACTGTATGACCAGATTGTATTCCGAGAGTCGCCCTTTAAGACTCAGAAGGATGGCTGGGCCAGCTCTCAAGAATCCTCCAACCTCAGAACTACGTCACCTTCCCAGGCCCAGCGTGGGAGTGAGGACTGGCTTCTGCATTCAACGTATAGTAACGGAGAATTGGCAGATTTCTGTCCTCAGCCGGAGCAAGACTTGAAGCCGAAATATCCCACTCTGGAGCTCAACACAAAAAGCACTCCGAGACACCTGTCCACGGCCTGCTCTGTGCCTTCCCTTCAAACCTCGGACCACCTGCTGGGGCCCCTGCAGAGACACAGCGTGGTCGTCAGTCAGCCCAACAAAGAGATCTCGTGTCAGGGCCATCTTTATAACTCTTTGGGTCGGAAAGGAGTCAGCGCTAAAGCTCAGCCTTACAACAGGTCTCAGTCGTCTTCCTCCATCCTGATAAACAAGTCAGCGGATTCCATCAACTACCCCAATGACACGGGAAGCAAGCAGCTGCCGTCTTTACACAAAAGCTCCAGGTGTGAGAGTCACCAGGAGCTGCTGCCAGGTGTGGGCGACTCATGTCCACCGGGTCCTGGAAAACGCTCAGACCTCACTCTCCAAGACTCACGGAAAGTTCTGGTAGTAAATCGAACCTTACCCTTAAATGCCCAAATAGCCACCCAGAACTATTTTTCCAATTTCAAAGAGACGGAAGGAGACGAAGATGACTACGTGGAGATCAAGTCCGAAGAGGAGGAGTCGGAGTTGCAGCTGTCTCACGGCCGCGGGAGGGGCCCGGGCCCAGAGGCGGCCGACGCTGACTGTCCCGAGGGCGTCTGCCTCCGCAAGGGCGCGTCTCACTCTGTGAACAGTCCGAGCACTCCAAAAAAGCCAGTAAGTGGCCGACTGGGGGTGTCGCCCTACCTGACACCGTACAACGACTCCGACAAACTGAACGACTATCTTTGGAGGAGTCCGTCTCCCAATCAGCAGAACATCGTCCAGAGTCTGAGGGAGAAATTTCAGTGTCTTAGTTCCAGCAGCTTTGCCTAAGGATCTCAATAGCGGCCGCCCGAATTAACTTCCTCCTGCGCTCACGAGTCACAGAGCCTGACAGGCGTTTTCTATGCACCAGATTAAACAGTTTTGTAACAGCCAGAGGTGTAAATGTACTTCCTTTCACAGCACAACTTTTCCGAACGGCTGATGACCCAGCCGGGATTGTACTGTAGCCGCTGTCAGCATCCAACTGTTTTCTGATGCTGGTGTCTTCGCGTTTCATGTAAGTGGGTCTTACTTGAAAATGGCTAGGTTTTCTTTTTTCTTTTTTTTAAATAGGACAGCCATATCTCTTTTCCCATCTTCTGACAACAGTGCCCAGACTGTAAGAAATGCAATATTCTTCTCTTATCATCCAGAAGCCACGAGTAGTTACATCTTAGGACTGGCTCCAAGGCAGCAAGGGAGCTTTTCCCTGTATTTAAAAGAAAACTAAAGCTGTTTAAAGGATTATGCTTATTATATCTGGCATTCTTGTTTCATTTGTGGCAAGACCCTAGAATAATTTAAGCTGAAGATCTCCGATTGGAGTCTAGTCCATGGTGCCCATTTTAGGGTTTCTAGTCTGGTTTTCCTACATCAGTTTATTGTAACACAGAACTTGTGTAACTATTGGGAATTAGAATGTAATGAGACCAATTTTCAAAAACAAAAATCTTTACCTGGATTCCTGGAAAAGCCTGAAAAATGTGCTGCTCATCGCATTTATTTTATGATTTCTAGGGTGTAACAAAAGATTCCTTCGATGGCTTAAAGAAAACCAAGGACAAGAAAATGCAAGTTGACTTAACTGTTAGAAAAGATGGGTTGACATCCGGGAACAGCTTGATTATCTGCTCATACATCAGTTGAAGGGCTGGGACAAATAGGACCGGTCTGACTATTTTTTTGTGACTGCCTCTAATCAACTTGAAGTAAATCACAAGCTAAAAATACAAAAAAGCACTTTAAAGTTCCCCTTTCCAGAGCTGTTTTTCACACGTACTTTCCTGACTTTTGTGCTCAGCCCAATGACCTCATTCAGCCTGGAGGATTTCCTCCACTGCAATGCAACCTGTTCCCTGAAGCCAACAGAGCGTGGGGGCGCCTTTTCTCATTGTTCTGAGGCCCATAAAGGAAGGGAATCTTTGGTTAACAAGTTCTGGCTAATAATACCTTTCATGTTTTGACTAGGGTCTTTAAATCGCCACTGTGTGATAGGTTGGATTAATATAACTCTCTATGGAGGGAAACTAAAAACAAAAGCAAAACCTTGTGAGTAGAAGGCAAAATTAATGAAGCTGAAGAGGAACGTGAAGGCGGGTCCATTGTTCCTTTATAAAAACACTATTTCAGTGAAGACTCCAGTCAGTGCAACAAGAGCGTTTCTCCAACAGAGGCTCCTGCAGCCTCCCTCCCCTCCCTGCTCAGTTTTCATTGTGAAAGAAGGAGAGTGTGAGTAGGGCCAGGGATCTGGGCTTTTCATCTGAAGGTGAGCAAGGATATCGATTTATATCAGTGACATCTTATAATTGAATTATCCTCATTTTTCTCCCCTTTTTAAGTCTTGTGCCTCTTTTTCTTAACTGTAAAACATAAAATGTTACCACCATTACTGTACACACAGGTACCTAAGGCATTCGTTTTCCTTTTTCAGTAACAAAAAGTAACCCAGATTTCTTGCTTCTCCACACTGTTCTTGCTTCTTGTAGCTTATAAAACAAAGTCCACACTAAATGGCATGGTTCTGGTAATGTTTCTTGTTTCCATTCCTTTCTTTAAATGTGGTAGGAGTTTCCAAGATCAGCAGTATCAGAAAAGACCAGTACTGTGAGAAGGCTTGTCCGTAGACTTGCTGGGAGTGTTTGTCAGTGCGCGGAAAGCGAGGTCACCTGACTCTTCTCGTCCCAGGAATCAGTCTCGCACTTTGCCTTTTCCTTTCTGCGACCAAAATTCCGCAGTGTCCACATGACTGTGGTGTCTTTCTCGGAAATGATTCATCCTTAACACCAGGGTCTTGCTGACAGCTCTGATATCCCCTGTGGAAATACACCCCATGGCCAGTGTGGAGGGCTTACTACAGAGAATGTCAATATGGTCCTCTGTAGTTTCTAAGACAGAGCTCTGATTTTATAGATTGAGTCTGTCCCCAGGATGCAGATTTTGGGAGCTGTGTGTGTATATATAAAATCATGTTTGTATTTTCCCTCAAAGTTATCAATTAAGTGCTTTTATTTGGAATAGTTTGTTTTGGAGGTGGGGCAAGGCTGTATATAACTGAAGAAAAAGGGGTGTATGTACTTCAAACTATGTCACATTTTTATTAGGTCTGTGTACTGAAGGTTCAACTTTTTTTATCAGCTCACTTTTCACTTATTCTTTGTGCAAAAAAAAAAAAACAAATGCATCTAAGAAAACATAGTTTAAATATTGTATATAAGTTAATGAAAGTAATGCTCATTATTTAATAAAGTTTATAAAGTACAAAGTTAGTTACAGTGTGAATTAATGTGTTTATTCTAGAAAGGCCAAGCTTTCTCCAAACCACATTTAGTTAAAACATTTTGTTTTGCCGTGTGATCTGTGCAGGGAGTGGCTCTGGGTAATGATGACTCACCACATCTCCATGACTGACCGTTTTCTGTACCTTTGGATTTTATACTTTTGAAATATTGAAGTTAATGTCTTGGATGGTATTTGTTTTCTTCACAGGGGCTAAGTTAGATGTGTCACTAGATTATCTTTCATCTTTTTTCTTTTTAGTTTGTAGTAACAAGACATCCTTTAAACCTATTTTATCATTGAATTAAAAAATCAATATAAAATCTTTGGACAAAAATTAAGATTTTTTCATATAATTTCATGTTCTGAATTTTTTTTGATACACAAAAATGTAGAGAACAAAAGCACGTGGATGTAAATTGATAATTATGGACACTTTCTAAAGCAATGCTATTTCCAAATATAAGTAACGACCTACTCCAGGAGAATGAAAATGTATGTTGCCTGCCTTCCTCATTCAGAGGAAAATGGCTGTCCATTTTTCTTCAGAGTGTTTTAGAGTGAAGAGTTCCCAACATCACACCAAGGACCCATCAGACTTACCGAATATTCCCCTTCCACCTTAAAGTTGAAAGTAGATGGGGGCTTTAAAAAAAAAAGTCATAAGAATTCAATTTCGAGACAAAAATGACAATGGGAGAAAACCATGTCCTGCGTAAATTCTACACATAAATTATAATCCTAAGGTGAAGAAAAAAATCTTAAAAAAGCAACAGGAGGAAAGTGAGCTACAAATATAGCTGTTCAACATGAATATTTAATAACATTTGTCTTAAGTTTTCTTTTGTAAAACTTTTAAAATTTCTATTTTGAAAAGCAGATATTAACACTACATCAGGAGCTCTTGCAGCCAGCCTCTCTTACATAACTGCCGCCATCTGGACAGTGCTAACCACTCTCAGTTCTGGCAGCCAAGTCGGATTACAAGGCAGGAGACTGCTTCAACATTTTCTGCTAATTTACGTATGTCATGTCCTCACCATTAACTTTGTCCTATGGATAAGACCTGGGGCTTTCTTATGCATGCTTTTGCACTGTTTTTTGTTTTAAAAAAAAAATGTATGAAGACGTAAGCATTCTCACATTTCATCTGACATTTTTCTTTCTTTACAAGTAGTTTAGAGCATGGGACACCAAGAGGCGTCTCGCAGCGAGGTGACTCAGTGAGATCTGAGGAGAGAATCTAAAAGTGAAATCCAGACTTCCTCTGCTCTCCATTATAGACTCTGTCGGCACATTCAAAGCTACCTCGAAGCATTTGAATGGAAATGTTGTAGAGAGCAAGTAAAGGCTCTCCTTAACGTAAAGGAAACATGTCATAGCAGGTCTGCAGAACCTACTGCTTCCTGGGGGGAAACTTCACACCTGGCCCAGTTCACTAGTTTGTATTAACTGCCCGGCCTCTCTAGGCCTCAGGATCCACTCTGTCCTCCAATACCAGCCCACCCAAGGCTTGAACTAACATGTGTACTCTGTCTCCTAAAACACCATGTCTAGCCTAGACTTGCCTCCTGCGTACAGAGAGGGTTTTGACTCTAGAACGTTTCCACTAGAGCTGTCCTTTTACCCAGTCCAGGGCTCCTTTGGTCCTCGACTCTCCTCTGGCGGGCACTTCCTCTCGTGGTCGTGACCACCACTTCCTCGCTGGTTGTCTTGCCACTGCCTTCCCCACCTCCAGACTCGCTCACCTCCATCCTCATCTTAACCAGCAAAACAGTCACCAAACACAAGCAGAAGCAAATTCTCTCCAAAGCCCTCCCAAATCTGCCTGTGCCCCCATAGAAGCTGCTCCTGTCGCCTGCACAGCCCCTGTTGTCCAGGAGAAAACCTGCATGGCCCTCACAGCTCCAAAGTTACCACTAAGAACTGCAGGGTCCTGGATTGTACTCCAGGCTAACCAGTTAGCCTGCCTCCCGCATGTCATGGATGGTGGCAGAAGACATGAGGTTCCTAGCTCAGAGACAAAGGACGTTATCACTCCCAGGGCAGCAAGGAGCACGAGCTTCACATTTGCATTGCTTCTCCCTGCTCCTCCAGGTGCACGGGTGGGGGTAGGGGGGCATGGAGAGCAGCCCAGGGGCACACCACACACACACAGGGTTTGCTTTGTTTCACAGCTGAAGAATCCTGAATTTAGGAATCCCCAGTTCAGGGCTACTACCATATCTGCCTGATCTTTGCGCCTGGGGAAATACATTACCTCCTAGTTAAAGGGCAGACGGTTAGCAAATAAGTGCGCCCACTGTCCCAGAGGGAGCACTATCTTCTAAGTCAGTTAGCTATACAAATGTCTGCAACAACAGCTGGAATAAAGCTAATACTCGAGACAGGAAGAAATGCAAAGTGCAGGAGACCCACAGAGAGTTGCCTCGGAACAATCATGTAATTCCATAGCATATAAACTTTTTTTTAATTACTACCCAAAATTGTCAAGGATGGAGAAGATGGTTTCTACCAATTAAATGAGAATATAAGTCATAAGTATACATTTTGCAGAAAGGAACTTAGTAATATGGCTCAATTACATTGAAATTCATAATCTTTGGCTCAGTAATTATACATCTACTAATTTATTCTAAGGTTATTATCAGTGTGGTTAAAGATACATGTGCCAACTGTTTCCACCTCTGGCCTCCCCTGCGGAGCCGGGTGGTGATAATGTGGATTTTGCGGACCAGAGTGGGCGTGTGTTACCCGCACTCCTAGAGATCAGGCCGGTCAGTGCCTTCTGGGTCCTTGCTTTCCATCCTGAACACAGAGCCCAAGGCCAAGCCACTCCCTGGGAGCTTCAGAAAAACCGCATAAAACGCAGAGCCTCTCTCTAAGTCCGAGCAAGTCATTCAGGCCTCAGGTAGCCCATCCTGCGAGACCATCCTCCTTGTCCGTCCAGCACTGGAACTCTCATGGGAGTACGACCCATGAAAGGTCTGAGTACCCTCGCTACCCTTCTAACCTCCCTGACCTTTGCTGGGTCTGTCTCTTTGGCCTTTGGACCACATCTGTTATCCTGGGCCCCATCCCCGGATGTAGGCCCTTCTGACCACCTTTTCTTGTTCCCATCCCCATCCAGCTTCCTTTTCCCTGAACCAGCTTCCCACCACCACTCATCCTCCTACACCCCTCCCTGTGTGCTCTGGACCACCCCCAGGTTCCATGCTTACATCCTCCACGTCTTAAGGAGAGGCTCTTCCTTCTCCTACCATCCAGCACCTCGAGCTTAGAGGTGGAGTTGGCCCTCTCCTGCACACCAGACTTCTGCTCATGCAGTTCCTTCTCAGAACACTCATTTCCAGCAGCTGCCCTCCCCTTAGCCTGACGCCTGAATCATCCTTGCGTGTGTACTGCCTGCAAGGGAATCTCCTTCAGGAGGCTTGTCTTGACTCTCAGGTCTAGGAAGGTGCCTCTTCCTGGTGCTCTTACAAACTCGGGACCATCACACTCATAACTGTCATTAATATGCCTGTGTGCCCTACAGTCCCACACCGAGAACTCTGTGTGACCTGGACTGTGCCTGTCTTCTTCAAGTTATTCCTTAACTACATGCCTAGCACAGAGCCTGCTATGGAGCAAATTCTCTCTATAGATCAGGAGATAATATATATATATATGTATACACACACACACACACACACACATATATATATATACATCCTCTCTCTCCCCCCCTTGGATACTTGGATATACACAGGGTCTGGCACAAATAACATCCCTTGTTTATTACAAACTCATTTATGATGAAATCATAAGCATGTAATTCTGTAACAACAATATCACACTCAAGCATACCACATGACATTTTAGGTGAAACATTCAAATTAAAACTATAAATTATTTCACCTATATTATTACCCTACCGACCACACCCAAGCAGGGATTACTTCTGCCAGACCCTGTATGTGTATCAGTTATATACTCCTTACACTGAAAACTTTCTTTGACATATGTCCAAACGTTATCTCAATCGTAGAATGCACATAGAGTACAATTCACCCATTTAAACTATACAATTGCAATGATTTTTTTTAAAATTCACAAATGTGCTCTGCAACTATCATCACAATTAATTTTAGAATATTTGTATCACCTCTGAAAGTAACCCTATACCCATGAGCTATCACCTCCTAATTCCCCCATCCCCCACCCCCAGCTGTGAGCAGCCACTAACGACTTCCAGTCTCTGCAGACTTGTCTGTTCTGGACATTCCTACAAAGGGATCACACAGCATAGGTCTCCACAGTCTCTTCAAACATCACTACTGTCAGCATGGGTCAGGGGGAGCGGCAGATTGTCACTCCCCTGGTAGAGGTACTACTGGAATTTCCTGAGAGCAGGAACTGGATTTTAACAAATAAAATAAAATAAAAAAGACTAGTTGGGGAGGATATTTTAGGTTCAGTAAAATTAAGAGGAAGATACAAAGATCTCCCACATAACCCTGCGGACCAGGCAATCTTCACCCTTGCAACCAGGGGCCCTTATTCAGCAGAGCCTTATGAATGTTTGTGAGATGAAAGGCCCTGATTCATAATGAGATGACTACGCCTCCACCGGGTTTTACCACTGGCCCAAGCATTTCTTCTGTGACTTTGTCTCCTTCTGTGGGAAACCGTATTAACACCTACCTCACAGGGTGGAGATGTTAGCTGTTCCTACACCCAAAAGTCACTGCGTGTCAGACATGCCAATCGTCCTACAATGAAAAATACAGGAAAAGACGTAAGATTAAAAACATGTTTGTTGAAGTCAGGTAAACTCCCAGCTCTGACAGAAAAAAACAAGTGACCCCTCTGGCCCTGTTTCCCAAGATTGAAAACCAGGACAAAACTCAACTCATTAAATTTTTTAGGATTAAATGAAGGTGTATCTCCAGCATCTAGTACAGGACTGACAGTAGCTGATGGAAAACCAGTGTTTGTCATTTGAACTAGTTTTCTTCCCACTTTACTTGTGAATTGTAATACTGATAAGATTGTGAACAAAGTGTCACTTTGAGGCTCACAGAGGTTAAGTAACTCGCCTAAAGCTCACAAAGTCAGCATTTGAATTCCAAGGCCCACACTCTACTGTTAGGGCATTTCAGGCCTAATAAACCCAAGCCCTAGTCTCCAAGCCTGACCAAGTACCCTTCCAGGAAGCAAACTGCTGCCAGAAGGCAGGGTGGCATCAGCATCCCAGGCAGAAGCGGGGCCTGAGCCCCAATGACAGTGCCAGAAACCCTGAAATTGGTAGCCTGGCACCTCTAACCCGCAGCCGGTCGTCTCGCCGGCCCCCACCCTCCCAGCATCACAGCATCTACGTGCAGTGCCCCCTAGGGGCTCCTGCTCGCTGGTGGAGGAACACAGAGGTTCTGGCTGTCACCGGCTGGTTACCGGCCGGACGCGACGCGCCAGCCTGGCCCCCGCCCCACCGCCCTCGGCAGGAACTTGCCGCCGCCACGCCTCCGTGCTCTGCCTGCGCATCTCCGCGTGGCAGGCGGAGCTGCCGCCTCTCGCTCCCGCCGCCTCGCCACCTCCTTCCGCACCTCCCGCGCCATGAGCGCGCTCCTGCCGCGCTTCCTGCGCCAGCTCCGCTGCCCGCCGCAGCCTGCTGGCCCGCCGCGCCGCCTCCGGGTGCCCAGTCGCACCAGCAGCAACGGTGGCGGCGGGTATGGCGGGGTCGAGGGCCTGCTCGGGCAGCGGCGGCAGCGGCGCCAGCAGAACGCCCAGGCTGGCAGCAGCCACGGCCCGGGCAGCCGGGTGCCTCCGGCGCGGAACTCGATCGTCAGGTGAGTGTCCGGCGCTCGCCGCCGTCCACGTCCCCAGCGGCAGCGGCCGGAGCGCTCAGATCTCCGCGGGGTCCCGGGGATCTCGCTGGGGGTGGGGGAGCGAGGGGCGGTGTTTGCAGGACGCCGAGCCGCGAGTGCTTGATGCCAACTTATTAAGGGCGCGGGCAGGGAGGGGCACGCAGGCATCCTTGGCGGGCATCCCTGGCGGGCATCTCTGGCAGACATCGCGCAGCTCCTACTACACGTGCGCCGGGGCCGCCAGGTCTGATGCTGCCTCGCCGTGCGCGGCCGGGGCAGGAAAGGGCGGTGCGGCGGCGGAGGAGGAGGGGCTCCCGCCTGCGAATCGGGATCAGGACCGCGGCGGGCCCCCGGGCTCTGGAGAGGAGGCCCGGCCCAGATCCGTTGCCCGCCCGCGCAGGGGCCCCAGGTCCTGGCTGGCTGCCGGAGGCTCACTGTGGGGTGAAGTTTGCCCTCTCCCGAAACGCCGCCACTTCCTGCGGGTGAGCGAGCGGGTTTGGGAGTTACATCATCTTTTTGGGGGCAAGTTAACGTAGAGCCAAGCGCACCCGACTTGTAAGCGGGATGAGGCCGGAGAAGTCGGGGCGGACGCGTTCCCAGCAACGCGGCACTGTGTGCAGGGAGGTCCCTGTGCAGCTGTGTTTTCAGAAGTTCCCCCCCCCCCCCCCCCCC
>PVIA01001362.1:0-100670 GCA_004024845.1 Tonatia bakeri | reverse complement strand
AGCGGTGCCCAACCTTCTGGCGTCTCTGGGCCACACATTAAATACATTGGGACATGTAACCACAAAAAAATCTCAATGTTTTAAGTAAATTT
This sequence comes from Tonatia bakeri, assembly GCA_004024845.1. Lineage (NCBI taxonomy): Eukaryota > Metazoa > Chordata > Mammalia > Chiroptera > Phyllostomidae > Tonatia > Tonatia bakeri. The sequence continues at coordinate 100,578 of PVIA01001362.1, read as the reverse complement.
ACGGTTTTATGTTGGGCCGCATTCATAGCCATCCTGAGCCACATGCGTTCCGCGGGGCCACAGGTTGGACACCAGACTGGTAGAGTGAAGCGCTCAGACCTACCGGGAGGTGGCGGGAAAGCCCGGACCTGCCTCCCGGACTGGGATTCTTGGATCCGCGTCCCTGGGCCAGCTGTTCCGCCTTCATCCATTCCCGTCCTCCCTTCTCTTTCCTTCAGGAAAGATTACTCTATCCAGCAAAGTTATCATTATCCTTCATTCTAGCAGTCAGTGTCAGTTGCCTCGCCACTTTCCCACTCCCCAACCCCTGTTTCCAAGGCTCATTACAACGTGAAGGGTAACTCTCAAGAGCCCTTTGCTTAATTTACCTGGTCACCTTTCTGAATGTTGTAGTTACTTCAGGCCTTTTCAGGTCATTAGATTTTAACCAGTATAGAGGTTAGCGGGTGAGGGTCAGAAGACATTTATTTTATGAAAAGCTCCGTGGGGTTAGGGGCCTTGTCTGCCTTTCACTTACTAGGTCCTTCCTCCTGGACAGTGGCTGGTATAAGGGAGGCACTCATGGCATGACTGGTGGGTGAATGACTCTAAACTTGGGATCATTCGTGGGTTTATTCATGCTTCCTTTCGTTGAAAGCCATGACTGACTCAGAACGGCTATTAGGGGGCGTGGGTGAGGATCCTGCTGCAGCGCACTGGCCCTCCTGGCGTCCCTCACTACCGTGGAAGACGTGGGTTACAAAAGAGATCAGATAACAAAATGCACACACAGTCCAGGAACTGTCACGTCCTAAGGCTTCAACAGATGTTGGCTCTTATTTTTATTTGTTTTTACAGCATTTCTAAACTAGGATTTGGCAAACTTAGATAGCAAACATTAGAATCTGCAGTCCAGGAGGAAAGTAGAAGATATTATGTAGGTATGTTTTTATGAGAAAAGAACATATCTTTGCCACGTTTTATTGGTCAAATTTAAAATTTTATTTATGGATACTAATATTTGAATTTTACATAATACTCACATGTCCCCAAATATTATTATTTTGATATTTTTAAAAACCCATTTTAAAATATATTTTATTGATTATACTATTACTGTTGCCCTATTTCCCCCCCTTTATTCCCTTCCACCCTTCACACCCCCTACCACCTGCATTCTCCCCTTTTAGTTCATGCCCATGGGTTGTACATATAAGCTCTTTAGCTTCTATATTTCCTATACTATTCTTAAGCTCTCCCTGTCTATCTTCTGCCTACAATTTATGCTACTGATTCTCTGTACCTTTTCCTCCTCTCTCCCCCTCCCACTCCCCTGTTGCTAACCCTCCATGTGATCTCCATTTCTGTGATTCTGTTCCTGTTCTAGTTGTTTGCTTAGTTTGTTTTTGTTTTTGTTTCAGGTTTGGCTGTTAATAGCTGTGAGTTTCTTGTCATTTTACTGTTCATATTTTTGATCTTCCTTTTTTTAGATAAGTCCCTTTAACATTGCATATAATAAGGGCTTGATAATGATGAACTCCTTTAACCTGACCTTATCTGGGAAGCACTTTATCTGCCCTTCCATTCTAAATGATAGCTTTGCTGGAGAGAGTCATCTTGGATGTAGGTCCTTGTCTTTCATGACTGGGAATACTTCTTTCTAGCCCTTTCTTGCCTGCAAGGTTCTTTTGAGAAATCAGCCGATGGTCTAGTGGGAACTCCTTTATAGGTAACTCTCTCCTTTTCTCTTGCTGTTCTTAAGATTCTCTCCTTGTCTTTAATCTTGGGTAATGTAATTATGATGTGCATTGGTGTGTTCCTCCTTGGGTCCAACTTCTTTGGGACTCTCTGAGCTTCCTGGACTTCCCGAAAGTCTAGTTCCTTTGCCAGATTGGGGAAGTTCTCCTTCATTATTTGTTTAAATGAGTTTTCAATTTCTTGCTCTTCCTCATCTCTTTCTGGCACCCCTATGATTCAGATGTTGGAACATTTAAAGTTGTCCTGGAGGTTCCTAAGCCTCTCCTTATTTTTTTGAATTCTTGTTTCTTCATTCTGTTCTGATTGAATGTTTCTTTCTTCCTTCTGCTCCAAATCATTGATTTGAGCCCCGGTTTCCTTCCCATCGCTGTTGGTTCCCTGTACATTTTCCTTTATTTCACTTTGTATAGCCTTCACTTTTTCCTCTATTTTGTGACCATACTCAACTATTTCTGTAAGCATCCTGATTACCAGTGTTTTGAACTCTGCTTCTGATAGGTTGACTATCTCTTCGTTGCTTAGTTGTATTTTTTATGGAGTTTCGATTTGTTCTTTCATTTGGGCCATATTTTTTTTTGTCTCGGCTAGCCTGTTGTGTAGTGAGGGGTAGAGCCTTAGGTGTTCACCAGGGAGGAGCAACCCAAGTCCCTGCGCTGTGATGCTGCATATGAGGGAGGGGGCTGAGAGGGAACAGTGCCACTTGCTCCACTCTCTGCTGGCTTTCAGTCCTTTCCCCCACTACCCATAAGCAAATTGGGCCCTTCTGTTGCTGATTCCTGTGTGGGTGGTTTTGTGTACGTTTTAGGACCCCATGGGTCTCTCCAATGAACTCTCCTGTGAGGCTGGGAGATTCTCCTGGTGCCTCAACCTCCACAGGTGTTTTCAGTCAGAGGTTTTGAGGTTTTATCTCCCGCACTGGAACCCTGGGTTGTGTGGTCTGTCTAGCTCCCCAGTTGTTCCCCCCAGTTTATCTACATGTGAATGTGGGACTGCCCATCCACCAGCCGCCACCTTGCCCATCCCAGGTCCTCCAGCTGCCACCTTCCCATGAGTCCTATCCACCCAGATGCCCTTCTCCACCCCTCCTACAGGTCTGGATGAGTGTTTCTTCTTTAACTCCTTGGTTGTCAGACTTCCATACAATTAGATCTTCTGGCAGATCTGGTTGTTTCTTGTTTTTAAATTTGTTGTTGCCCTTCTTTTTCTTGTTTGAGGAGGCACAGTATGTCTACCTACACCTCCATCTTGGCCAAAAGTCCTAAAAACCATTTCAAATGTAGAAGCCATTCTTATCTGGCCAGCTCCCCTTCTAAAGTTGAAGAAGAAAGTGTCATGCAATGAATTACTGCTTCATAGGATTGTGGTTAAGAGACAGGTGCCTTGCTCTGCAGTACGACTTTGCCACCTCATAGATGTGACAGTTGGGGCAAGCTGTTTGATCCCCGTTCTTCCTGTACAAAATTGACACCATTTTGCTTTATAAGGTGTCGCAGGTATCACTGTACTCTAGGGACTCTATGAAGCACATTTTTGATATCTCCAAACTGGTATTTATCTTTCAACTGACTGTGTTTTTAAATCGTTGTTGGCCAGGGGTCAGTCATAGCATGTTTGTTATTCCCTGTCCCTGCGGGAACCTGTCCATGGCTTTGCATGTCGTACATTTTCGACTTAAATGCAACATCTAACAAAACTTTTCTCCAAGAGATTTCTCCCAGGACTCAGAGGAAAGGGGGAGGTGGGCCTATTTTAGACGTCCCCTGGAATAGACATCCAGGAACCTATGCATGTTAGTTCTTGATTTATTTCATAGACGTGTTATCAGACAATTTTGAAGAATAAGCTCTCTCCAAAATATAGTGACCTGTCATTGGCCCAGGAACTGACACATGATCCCCAATGTTTCCATCAACATGTCATGGAAGGGCCGTGTTAGGAGATAATGTGACTTCTGGTTCTTGTCTGACAACGTTCCGTTGACAGCTGGTGGAATCGGGAAACCTCCAGCACCCCAACCTTCAGACTGGGTATCAGGAACTTAATGATGGCACCAGGGACGAAACTGACACTGTCTTCAAAGAACATGTATCACCAACACCCTCGATAGCACAGAAGGTGTTATTATGTGGGGGGCGGGGGGAATGACACCAAGGATTCTGAATCAAAAAAAAAAAGTCACTCAGAAGAGTCGATCCTGCATGTGAAGAAGTTTTAGAGATACAGTATTTCAACCATTTTTTGGTATGTTTTAATTATCATGTAGTATATGAGTGGTTTATGATCCAAAAAATATCTGTCTAAATAAGTATCAAAAATGCTTTTAATACTTACAGAATGAGCACTATGTTAAGAAAAGATTGTATCACAATTTAATCAGCAATGTGTTTTCTTTCTTTGCGGTTTATAAAACAATGGCCTGTCTTCCATTCTCCATCTTGAATCCGTTGTAACATAGTGAATGGAATTAAAGCTCCCAGATCAGAGCCTTGCGTAAAGCAGGACACAGGCCCTGCTGCTTTTACAAAGTACCCAGAGTAACGGGGAGTGACCATCCGGAGGGAAGCAGTCCACCGAGGGCAGAGGCTCCTGTGACACCTCCTCACTGCTCCGGGTCTCCTGTCCAGCAAGAGAAGGTGGAGCGAACAGGTTGCTGGTGTTCCTTTCTCTGGCTGCACAGTCCTCCCCTCCGTCTGGCCAGTGCTCGCCCGTGGGCCAGAGGTCAGTCCCATGACCCCGACAGAGTGTGGGCAAGCCTGGGAATGTGCTCTCTGGCTGGGCAGCCCTGTGGAGCTAAACCTCAGAATCATGCTATTAAAAAGAATAAGAAAATGTGTGCAAGTATTCATGGGAAGTACCCAGTAATGTAGCCATCATTAGCAGCTTTATCATTACTGCTGTTACTGTTCTGTAAAATGTATCCGCTCCTTGCCAGGGCAGTGGTTTATTACACACTCCATGGGGCTCCCACCTTGGAATACTGATGGCTGTTTTGGAAGAGGCTGTTGGGGAAATCTTTTTTTTTTTTTTAAGATTTTATTTATTTATTTTTAGAGAGAGGGGGAGGGAGGGAGAAAGAGAGGGAGAGAAATATTAATGTGTGGTTGCCTCCTGCATGTCCTCTATTGGGGACCTGGCCCTCAACCCAGGCATGTGCCCTGACTGGGAATTGAACCAGTGACCCTTTGGTTTGCAGGCCCACGCTCAGTCCACTGAGCCACACCAGCCAGGGTGGGAAATCTTTACTACATTTATTCACAGGTACCTCTTTTGCCTTTGAAGAGGTTGAACCATAGAATATTAGTAATAAATAGGCTCAGCATTCGGGGATGGAGTTAAATTGGTAGCTTTTAACAACATTTATCAGCTACTGCCTCTCAGGCTCTTTGGCCTGGCCACAGGTAGCCGCAAGGGAGGCTGAGGGATGCGGCCACTATTCTGGCAGCCTTGTGCCCAGCTACCCCACATTACAGATGGCTCCCAACCTAACTGGGCCTCCTAGAACTAAACAGCAGTAAGGACCCAACTCGGCCCAGATGAGCAGTCACGGAGGCAGGGACACTGCGCAGCACGTGGCCCTCAGTCACGCACGATGGACGGGCTACTTGAGGGCTCATTTCTAAGGCGATTTGTAGATTTTCACATGTAGTCTTGTTTATTCAACACAGTAACAGTTACTTCAGTGGAAATTAGGTTGCTTTATCCCAAGAGTTTAAAAACAAAATTTTCGCAGGTTACATAGTCTCGTGCCTACCTATTCTGTTGCTCCTAGCCAAGTTGACATAGAAGGGCTCATCCTAGTTGAGTTTCGAAGCTCTTAAACATTTTCTGAGCGTCTCTCTCTCCTAGTCTGCCTCCTCAAGGGCAGCCCCCTCCAGTTACACACGTCAGCCTCCTCTCTGAAAACTCAGAGGAGCTGACTCATGTCTCTTTGCCCTTGGCGGTTTATTTCTCAAGATATTTGGCTAGAACGTCACCTTGCATTTTTTTTAACGTTGTTATGTGTGTGCAAGACCTTGTCAGAGACAGAAAACAACATTTCAAGATGGTTAAACACCTAAGCGTGGGCACTGCCTTGGCTGAGCCTTTTGTGAGTTATTGTGGGTGGTGGGGGTGGAGCAGCCAACTTCTTACGCAAACATTCCGAAGGGATGGTTGTCAGGTCGGTCTCTGAAATTGCTCACTCCAGAAGGCTGCAGAAAGAGACTTGCACCACCTTATCAAGTTCTGCCCTGCTCGGGGCTGGCACCCCAGTGGTGCTAGGTTGCAGATGGCCCCCGCTGGGACTTTCAGGAGGTCCAAATGCATTGTGCAGGACCCAGAGGAATGAGGCACCCTTTCCCTAAGAGACCTAAGAGAGTGTCAAATTCTGATGTATCTCCAGTGTTTCTGCGGTGTTGGCTTTCCATTCCCTTCCCTCTGCTCCCTTCCCATTCCTTCTTTACACTCTGGAACCTGGGATATGTCCTGACCCACCACATCTCCCATAGCAAGCCCCCTCCCCCACCTCGTCTTCACTACCCACCCTCCACCAATATCCGATTTCCCCCGGGACCCCAAAATCTTGTTCTACAGGGTTGAAGGGACTGTGGTGGAGGAAGAGGATTATTCCAAAAAGAAACCCAAACTTCTCATTACAGTAAACTTGGAAAATACAAGCAAAAAATTCAGCCCTAGAAAATTATTGTTAACATCTAATTTGCTTCCCTCTGCTTATTTTTAAAGTTAGATTGTTGTGCATCAGTAGCATTTCGAGGTTTCATTGCTCTCCTGCCCTTCCCCTCCACACTTCCCACACTTGAAACACAGCCTCGTGTGGTCCAGTCATTGCCACTTACAGTAACGGACACTGAGGGTAGGTGTCCGTCCTGTCTGGTCACTAACACTGACGCAGTGTGTTGTGTTTCTTTCTCCATGTAGAGAAGTCATTCAGAATTCTAAAGAAGTTCTGCGTTTATTACAAGAAAAGAACCCTGCCTTTAAGCCGGTTCTTGCTATTATTCAGGTAAGCTGAGGACGTGGCTCTGTCCTACAAGTTTAGGACACCTTTCAATGTAGAAGATAATTGTATATGGAAGACCAGCTGCATTTCTTGTTGCAGACATGCTGTTCAGGCTCAACGGAAGGAAGAAAGGGCTCAGCTGAAACTGCTTTCCTTTCCACCTTCTCGGGTCTCTTGCTTCCCCTGGGCTCCACGTTGGGCTCTGCTCCTCCTGAGCGTGTCTTCCTCCCATGGGTCTGTGTCTTTGGCGTGGGTGGCTCTCAGAGGTCAGGGGGCAGGGGGCAGGCAGACTCATAGGTTCCATGACACAGGGTTTATCGTGGTCCACTCGCTAGTCCTTCTCACGGAATTCAAAGTGACAGAGGAAGAGTTCCCCCAGTGGTTGCTGAGGCACAGTATCGGGTAATCTTTCTTTTTTCTTCATTTTTTGTATTATTATTCTTACAGTTTTACCCCCTCTGTCAACAGGGGAGCCCACCCCTATTGTCCGTGGGTGGCCTCCTACAGTCAGTTCCCACCCTGTTGTCCATGTCCATGGGTCATGCATACATGTTCTTTGTCTAGTCCCTTCCCCTTCTTTCCACCATTATTCCTCCCCCCTCTGGTCACTGTCAGTCTGCTCCATGTTTCCATGCCCGTGTTTCTGTTTTGTTTGTTAGTTTACTTTGTTCATTAAGCCAGTAGGTGGAAGACAAATACCATATGAACTCACCTTTAAGAGGTGTTGGGCAACCTTACTACCAAGTGTTTGAAGACCTGCCATAAGTTCACAGGGCCAAAAGTCGTCACAGCTCAGAAGCACTTCTGCATTCCAAGTGCCTCTTTGGCCCAAGGCCCCTTCGTGTCCAACTACAGTTGGCACCGTTTGCCACCCTCTCGGGCACACCCATGTGATGACAGGTGCAGGGAAACAGTGAGGCAAGCCAAACCCGTAAACAAACCTGGCAAACAGTGGGACTGCTGCTGTCGCTTTTGGCATACACAAAATATGTCAGAATAGCGGTGTCCAGTTCCATCCACGCTGTGATTTCCGACACTGTAGAGCTTTGCTTACATCCCCTGCATTCCCTGGGGTCTGTCTCCACACCCGCTACAAAGGGAGGCCAGCAGGAGGAGCAGAAAGTAAAGTGGGCTGGAGCCTGGCTTTCCTGCGACTCTGCTCTCCACCTGCTGACCAGCAAGTCATCTAAGCCCTGTCTTTAGGGCCCTCATGTAGAAATGACGCTGGCTATGCGGCTGCATGTGCTGTAGGAGGACTTACTTAAAAGAAAGCGACATAATTGGAAAGCCTGAGAAACTGATACGTTGATAAATGCCAACCATTAGTCCTCTTTTGAGCGATGAGATTTCTTTCTGGACACTTTCCTGGTCATCTCTGTCATTAGATCACCTGTTATCACGAAATCAGTCCGTTTTGTGCCTCTGCAAGATGTTTCTCGGGTTACATTCTGCTTCTTCCTCCCTTCCCCTAAGGCCGGCGATGATAACTTGATGCAGGAAGTGAACCAGAACTTGGCCGAGGAGGTGAGGATTGTTGCTTTTCAAAAATTCATTTTCATTTTTTGGTGATACAGTCTCTCGCAGTGACAGAATAACCCTGCGTTCTCTTTTCAGGCTGGCCTGAACATCACTCACATTTGCCTTCCTCCAGAGAGCGGTGAGGACGAGGTGAGTGCGGCAGCGCCCTGCAACCCTGGGCCCTGCAACCCCGGCGGTGCTTTCCTCTTTAGACCCAACGCACCTGTCAGCGCCTCTTAGTTGTGGTTGGACCAGATCAAGCCTTGTCCTGCCGCTGAACTTGTGGAGGGAAGCGTTCATTTTCCCCTCTGGCGCAAGCGCTCTTGATCTAATTGTCCCTTACTGCACGTTTCTTTTGAAGACACGGACTGACGCTGCAACCTTGGTTGTTTCTTCCGGGCAGCAGCAGGGTCATCTAGTACAGATGGTCTGAGGACCGGTTCTGGTTTTGCTCTGTCCTGACAGGCTGTTTGCCCCCAGGCTATTCCTTTGGCTTGTCTGGGACACAGTTGCCTTATTGACAATAAATAAGGAACAGGATGAGCTGATCCTCAGCGTCCTTTATAGGCTAACATTCTTCAGTGGCAGCTGAGAAAACCCCCCATCAGAACCTTTCTCTACTGTTGCTGGTGATTTACTGGTTCCCTCCCGAGGGAAGTAACAGCCTTCACAAGTGTCATCGGATTACAGAAACCCTCCTTGGGTTCTTGTTACTCTAGGGTTCTTTTGCCCACAGCCAGTAAGGACTGTGGCCCTCAGGGCTGGCTTTCACTCAGCAGTTACTTCCATCACTTAATAACCACTCTAGCCCATGAGGGTGGCTCGAGACCCGTGGGCGCTCAACAGCCCTTAAAAAAAAAAAGAACTGTGCCTCTCAGTGCCAGAGTTTGGGGGAAAAGAAAGGACCTATTTATTCAAAAAGTCATACAGGTTTAGAATAATGGTGGAATTCTGCCGTTAAATCTCAAAGTTCCTTTTAAACACCCACAAACACACACACACAGTCCTGCCTCCACTTGCCAGACCAGGCCAGTCAGGGGTACCATATCTCAGGAAAAGGAATAGAAGTCCATAGCTCAGCTAGATTCCCGTTCTCAATCCAAACCCGAGTGGCACTTCCTCACAGTGGGCCAGTGGGAGTCCTTCTGCATCTTTCATACCACGTGGCCAAGGGCCCACACGGTTGCTGCACCCTGCTTTCCTGTTTTCCACGCTATGTGGTCAAGAGTGTCCCCTCTCTGCTCCAGAACTGTGTGGTTACATCCAGCATGGCTGCTGCACCTGGGTTTAAATCCTAGTGGGCATCTTCCTCTGTAACCCCATTTCCAACTCCTCCCGCACTGGGTTACTGCTACCACCTGCTCCCTGCCAGCAGTCTGGTTACTACTACCTGCCAGTAGTCTGGTTTCCTCTGCCTTTCTCAGGCTGTCAGTCCAAGCAAGCGTGGCTCCGTGAGGCCTGGGCCACCTCCACACAGCTCTCCCAGGTGCAGGCAGCCCCTCCAGCTACATCGCATTGGTGTCAGTATCACAAATATTGACACCCATCGAACCAGTATTAACAGAATGCAGAGAAATGTGTTGTCCGTGTGCAGAAGGACACCCATTGTCTGCAGTAGAATCTGCATTTCTTTAGGTGGTTTTGCCACTGGTGTTGATAGCCCTTGACTTTCATTTTTTCTTTGACTTATTTTTTGACAAGGAGTCATTTATACCGTATTTTTCCTTTGAAATTCTAATAAGTGTGCATTTGTGTGGTGGTGTTATTGTGCTGGAAAAGACTAAGGATGTTAATTTATTGAGATTTCGTTGTTGCCTCTCTCACATCCTCATTACTGGTGACTGCAGTGCCCTTACCTCATTCGGGACTCTAGTTAGAGATGACCCGCTGTGGCCAGCCCCTCCCACACCCCTGTGTTAACCAGCTCTGTTCCTCCTCACACTGCTCACCACTTCCGGAGGTTACAGCGTTATCACTGGCCCTGTCTTCCCCACTAGAAGATAAGCTCCATGAGGACAGGAGTTTTTTTCTCCAACTCTATTTCCTTTACATAGAACGGGTCAAAGTAAGTGCTCAAAACACTCAGCATTTTTTTTATAAATGAAAGAATGATGAATGAATGAGAAAATTTTCTTTCTGAATTTTGTAATTTTTTAAAAGATTTTATTTATTTTTTGAGAGAAGAGAAGGACAGAAAGAAACAGTGACGTACGAGAGATACATTAATTGGTCGCCTCTTGCACGCCCCCTTTTGGGGACCTGGCCCACAACCCCAGCGTGTACCCTGACCGGGAATCAATCTAGTGACCTTTCAGTTCACAGGCCGGAACTCAGTCCACTGGGCCACACCAGCCAGGGCTGAATTTTGTCCATTAAATAGCTTTTTCTTCTCTTTCCATAGTGATTTCTGGTAGACAGTGAAACAAAAATGATAAACCAGTCCTTCCTAGTAAGATTCATATCTCTCTTACTTATGAACAAATAGTTTGTTAAGTGAAATGAATCATTTCTCTCCTGGCATAAAACAGAGAGGACAGAACATTGCTTAGTCATACCTTGACTTTCTGTAGCTATTCTATTAGCTTCCCAAACTGTCCTGTAGTTTTTTTCATAAACTGAATTATTTTAGTGTTTCCCGTAAATAGGAGATATCTGTGCTTAGAGTTCATCTGTCATATGCCTTTGGAAAGGCTCTCTATGTGCCACTCAGGTCCAGAGAATATGAGGGCCAGAGGGGCGACTTCTTGGATACTGTGATTAGCAAGCATTTGTTAACACACTGCGTGTGAAACACAGGCTTGGCCGGGCCGGGGGAAGGCTGGCGATCCTCGCTTCCTGGCCTCCCTGAAAGCTGGCCGTCTGCTTGGCTTCGTGAGATTGTTGACAGCACATTGTCTTTTACCTGTCTAAACTTTACTAACTGTCGATCTTTCGTTTTGTTCTGTTCTGTTCTCTTTTGTTCTGGTAGAGAGCAGAGTGATAAGGAAGACGGAGAAGCCACTAAAAATTAAGCCAGGCTTTTTTTGCGGGCTTTTATAAACATGGTGCAAAGGGAAAACAGACTTCCTTGCTGTGCTTCACACCAAGTCTTCACAACAAAGAGGAAAAAATAAACTATAATAGTTGCATTTTTATGAGTCTGTCTTTTATAGAAAGCTTCTTTTGTTGGATCTTATTTCTGCAAAACAGATTTTACTTGTTTTTCCTTGTTAGATTATCGATGAAATCTTGAAGATTAATGAAGATACCAGAGTACATGGCCTTGCCCTTCAGATCTCAGAAAACTCATTTAGCAACAAAGTCCTCAATGCCCTGAAGCCAGAAAAAGACGTGGATGGGTGAGAAAATATAAAACAACTCAATTTTTTAAATGTGATTTTTTAAAAGATATTATTTATTTTTAGAGAAGGGAAGGGAGGGAAACATCAATGTGTGGTTGCCTCTCCTGCGCGCCCCCTACTGGGGACCTGACCTGAAACCCAGGCATGTGCCCTGACTGGGAATTGAACCGGCGACCCTTTGGTTCACAGGCCAGCCCTCAGTCCACTGAGCCACACCAGCCAGGGCTTTACTGCGATTTTTTTATTCCACTGTTTCATCTATCAATAATTAAGAGAGGGAAGAAGTCATTTTAATGTTTAATATCATTTAAAAATTTAATGTATTTTAACTATTTGGGGAGTTTGGGGGCTTCTTAAATTCTGTCTAAAAAAACTGTTCCGTATCTTAGAAAACACACTTGCCCTTGGGTAATGCAGAATCAGAACACTCATGGTCATCCTGAGTCCCAGAGACCACTCCAAGAAGCAAATGGCTTTTTATTTCTCCCACTCTTCAATTTATTTTCAATTAGTTAATGTATCTACCTACCCAACACTGACTGGATGTCACTGCGGAGTAATACAAGTAGATGATGGGCACGTGAGCTCTGACCGGCGTTACCTACCTGTTGCCTTCTTTTCGGTTTCAGAGTGACAGACGTGAATCTGGGGAAGCTGGTGCGTGGGGACGCCCACGAATGTTTTGTGTCACCTGTGGCCAGAGCTGTCATTGAACTTCTTGAGAAGTCAGGTATGATGCTTCTTCAGAAGTGCTGCTGTTTTCTATTTATTGGTATTTACATTATTTTTTTATTAAGGATTTGTTTCTAGAATGTCAAGGTTCTTACCAAGACAGAGTGTGATACTTCAGTGTCAGCTTTGTTTATATCATCTTTTGAGAGATGATGATGATGACAGAAGGTTTTTCTAGTAAGACTAACTGTATTGCAATTTCAAAGAGAAGTTAGTAAAAATAATCTGTTTAAACAAATTCTCAGCTTCTCTCCTGAAAATAGTCACAATAACCACAGTGAAAATGCATTAAGTTTTAATTTCTCAAATCTGTCAATATGTATACCTACATAAGACTTACATTTAAGACTTAAATGAGGAAGCTGTTAGATATAGTTTAGAGTATAAAAACCTAGATTGGGATTTATCAATGAGCAATATGTCTGAATAATCAGTATTTAATTTCCATCATTTCCCCCTTGATCGTGCATTTTTATGTCAGTGACAAACATGGATAAGTTCTTCTTCTTGGTTATTAAAGTTAATAAGTAAATTATTACTGGCATTTCATATATTTAAGTACTTGCTAACTGAGTCCATAAAAATTCAACTAAGTAAATCTTTTCTAGTACAGCTTGAGTAAAAAAAGAGGCAAATGACCCTCCTTCTCTCCTGAACAAACAACAATCATACAAAAATTCCAAAATATATACCAAAGTTCAATTAGAAGATTAACTTTCAAGACGTGCCCTAGCACATTAGCCATTATGCTGAAATCTGAGATAATTCATATAGACAATATTTTCCATCCTTTGGATTATCGGGATGATGACTCGTAGTCACTCTGCCATAACAGTTGCAAAGAAAGAGTAAGTTATGGCTCAGTCACTGTAGGCTGGTGCTCACAGGGCCACGTTTTAAAAGGTCGTTTTTCCTTCTGGGAAAGCTGCATGGTGGGAAGGCTCCGACATTTGGATTGTAATACTGATTTCCACTTGGTGAGCAGGGGTCAACCTCAATGGAAAGAAGGTCTTGGTTGTAGGAGCCCATGGGTCCTTGGAAGCCACCCTGCAGTGCCTGTTCCAGAGGAGAGGGTCCCTGACGATGAGCTCCCAGTGGAAAGCCCCTCAGCTTCAAAGCAAGGTGAGCGTCACGCCCGTTAGAAACATGACCTCAAGTGCGTGTGTGAGAAGAGAAGGGCCGGAAGTACATAGGCTAAGTACTCGATGTAAGACGTTGGGGAAGAAGCAGGAGAAAAAATCTCAAATGATAGAAACAATAAAGAGCATAGGTGAATGAAATAAAAAACAAATATACGTGATCGATTATCAACAAAGCCCAAAGTTGATTCTTGGAAAAGTCTAGCAAGATAGACACACCATTAGCCAAAATAATCAAGAGAGAAAAGCAGTGTTAGGAATGAACAGGGAGGCTTAACATCAGGAAATCTATCACCTGATCATCCACCACATCATCAGATGAAAAACTATATTCTCACCGTAATAGATGAAAAAAAGTCATTTGATAAAATCTAGTATCTTTTTTTTTTCTAGAAGACTTCTTAGACAAGGAATTCCTTAATTTGATAAAACATCTGTAAAAAGTTAGAGCAAATGTCTCATTTAATCTCGAAAATTAGAAACATTTCTTTTAAAATTAGGAAAGACAAAGGGTACGTGTTATCAGCACTCCTAATCAGCACTATATAGGAATTCCTAGATGAGCTGTAATGAAAGAAAGAAGGAAAGAAGTGAAGGAAGGAAGGAAAAGAGGAAGGAAGGAACGAACGAACGAACGAACGAAGGAAATTCATAATGATTAGAAAGGAAGGCACCTAACTGTCTTTAATCCTACATGATATGTTTATATTAAAGCCCAAAGAATCTATTAAAAACTATGAGAATTAATAAGAGTTCAGCCAGTTTCTTGGGTATAAAATGAACTTGCAAAAAAGCCAAATGCATTTCTAAATAGTATACCCACAGTTAGAAAATTAATTTAAAAAAAATAGTCTCTAATACCACTGAGAATATAAGGTATCCAGAAATAAATTTAAAAAAAGTTATTTCTGACATTTTGAATGAAATTATATAATTTTGATGAAGCTCATTAAGAAGACCCAAATAAAAGCGTGGATAAGAAGACTCAATACCTTCACGATACTAATTCTCCCCAAATTAATCTATAAATTGGAATAAAAACCCCAACATACTACTGTTTTGTAGAATTTGACAAGTACTGCTTCTAACATTTATATGGAAGCCCATGGACAAGAACAAGACGATTTTGAAAGAAAACTAGGGCTGTGAATATCGACATGGAAGAACTTCTTAAAGCAGCATGCGATGGAAAAAAGCAAGAAGGATATGTTTAATTTTATGTTTACTTACATAAGATCTAAAAGCAATACTATTTAATATATAGTTCTGGAGTATAAAGTAAAAGCATAAAGAAGTGATGGGAAGTGTGAACAAAGTCAGGAAACCATCTACAGGGACAAAGAGATGGGGCTGTAGATGGAAGGGAGGCTTGGGGCCCTTCACCTGTAGTGGTCACGTCTGTTTTCTTGAACTGGGTGATGGGGGGTGTCCAGGTGTGTCATTATTTTTTTACAGTTTCATGTCTCGCAGTTTTTAACTATGAAACATTCCAATGCATTTCACAAATACCAAGCAACGTAAAGAGCACGTTAAGTATAATAAATTAGCGCAGGACAGACTCTGAAATGCATTTTGCTGGGCGAGAATGAAAACACACAAGTTGCAGTCTTGCCCAGGGAGGCTGGCATCTTGTCTGAGACTGCCAGGACCTGAGTGGCGGGCAGGTCGAGTGCATTTGATTCTATCTTGTTTTAAAACAGCTCAGAAGTTTGGTGTTGGGATTAAACCCAAACCAATGTGTTATTATTTTTTTTTAGTAGTCACCACACGGTGGCAGCCTAGTCAAGAAAATTCAAGGGCAGTGTTTTGTAATTGAGAGCCCAGATTTTTTGATTTGGAAGCGCAGTGGAAGAGGGAAATAAACCTTGCCCTGAACTGAACAGCTGTGGTGAAAGGGAGAAAAATGCCTTCACTGGCGATTTGAATGTTTTCACAGCTGTCACAGATACTTTTGCTGGTTGTATCTGTATTTTTGAAAAACAAAGACATCTTTTAAAGGACTTTTTTTTATTATGGAAATAAATCACCTGACTTCTCTGGGATAAATCTCATTGTAACTCTGAGAACAATTAAGTAGCTTTACTCTCTAGAGAATCTGGACTTTGGGGAACATTTCTGTTTTCATAAATCTAAGAAGGTTCTCTCCGATAGCTCATGTTGCATACACATTTTGTTTCCTGAGCCTTTGGTATTTGCAACAGCACCACCATGAATCTTAGAGCCTTTCAACTCTCACTCTTTTTATTGCTTCATCTTCGTCGTGAAAAATATGGGGAGAAAAGTTCAGGGCTCCCCATACTCGTCTTTGAAGTGCATTTGGTGTCTGGTATGTGGCCCCTGTGCCTGGCCCTCTTCCTGGTGACGGGCTCCCATCCTTGACCGTGAGGTCAAGCTGTATCTTCCCATTTTTCACGCTAGCACTTAGCACGTCACCAGCCACTTACCTTCCCACCGATGTGTCTCTGTACTTCTGCCTGACCTTTGCCTTTTCCCTATTTGTGTCCATTGCTGGGCCTTGTCTCAGAGGGTTAGTATGCTCTCTGCAGACCACAGTCCAAGGGGGGCAGCTGGTGAGGTACGAAGGGCACCCAGGCACAGGGCAGCGTCCCGGGCACCCAGGTGGGCCAGGCTGTGTCTACTCCCACCACATCCTTGGAAAAGCATCACTGTGAAAAACATCAAATGGAAAAGTTTGACAAATTTGGGTTTCTGTCTTCTAAATTCATCAACAATGAATAATAGTACATTTTAAGATTCTTGTCCATTTAGCTCCTCAGTCTTAGCAGTGATATGTTAGGGAAAGAGGACAAGCAAAGACTTGTAGCTATTAGGTCAAAATAAATTATCTTTGGAAAGTTTCTTAACATGCTTATGTATACCTGACATGAGACAAGAAACCCTGTTGGCCCTCTGGTTGGGGGGCTTCAAAGCCAAGGACATGAGGGGTTTCTGGGTCAGGATGACCATGTAATGCTAGAGTCCTATCTGCCACCTAAACTCCATGCCACCTTTCGCTTTGGGGGTGACCTTGAAGCAGTTGCAGCCTGCTCAGCCAGGAGCTGCCTTTGAGGGTGCAGAGTCAGGCCGAGTGTCCTCGGAAAGCAGCAGATAGGGCATAGGCTTCAGGGAGAGGCAGCTCTGGGTTCAAGCCTCAGCCGATGCTTAACTTCTGTGAACTTGTCTCTTTGTGTGTAGAATGGGGATTGTGACACTCCCTACCTCCTAAGGCTGCTGTGAGAATTCAATAACACACACGTTTGCTCAGCACAGTCCTTGGCACCTGTTAATATTCACATTAACGGTGTTAACCACTTGGCTGCTGTTAATGGTGAGTCAAGAAAGACCCTGGCGGGTATCACCGTACAGATTTGTAATTGATCATGATGTAGGAAGGCAGGTGGGTCAGTCAGGTCGTAAGGAGGTAAACCCCAGTGGGGTCCAGGATCCCTTGTTGGAAGCCTGGTCTACATGCTTCCACTTCATGGCCGGGGTCGGGGTGGGGAAGGAGAGAGTCGCTCTGCCTGTGAGTTTCCAACAGTATGTGGAAGCCACAGGACCTAAACCAAAGCAAAATCAGAAGACAGTGTCAGAGAGTGGGTGGGTGCCCAGCTTTGGCCAGGCCCCTCCCACTCTGGTCCTCACCTTTGATTAATGTAGTGGGAGCCCTTTGCTCCACAGCTGTGGACCTCTGCCTTCCCGTGATTCCCCCGTTACGTGTTAGTCACTTTATTTCATATCACATCTGCTGGGGATTTCTGGTTTACCAATTATTCCTTCCCGGTCCTACAGTGTTGAGGAACAATTATATCTTGACTCAGTTAAATAGAAATGGGTCCTTTGTCTATCGGCCTGCCCAAATCTAAGGATATTCTTTGGATACAAATTATGCATAAACTCTCCATGGATCCTGAGTATGAGGAATTGAGATTTGCCTTTTTGGAGTTCTACAGAAAACAGTAAGATTTCTGTATTTGGTAGCTTTAGAGCATATGCCCAATGAGTGTGTCATTGAAAATTAAGCATCAATTTCCTGCTCTGTGTCTCAGTTTTGAGATGTGTTATGCATTTATGTGTGGGGGTGGGGAGAATGTCTGGGCGTTTGTCCAAATGAGCTCCATGCTGTGGAGCATCAGATATTGGTGCGCAGAGCACTCACTGGGCGTGATGCTTTTACAGAGGGCTGAGGAATAACCTACTTCCTCCACCCGCACTCCGCTCCCCAGTCCCTTGGAGCGGGGTGACGCCTCCGTGAGGGTGGGGCAGAGCCCTGGTCCAGTGAGAATTGTCCAAGGTTTGGAGATATCTCCTTCCTAATGCTAATGAGTTGTTCTCCCTGATGCCAAAAGCACTCCCAGGTGAGAGAATGTTCCGCATTTCGTCCCTAGGGGGCAGAGTGGTACCCTCTCGAGGGAAGAGGGTGCCGGCCCCTACGGGGCTCTCTGTGAGCAGTGCCTGCCTGCTCCCCTAGCGGAGAGCCACTCCTGCATCCGTGTTAGACACAGCTGGACCAGTGCCTGCCTGCTCCCCTAACGGATAGCCACTCCTGCATCCGTGTTAGACACAGCTGGACCGTGATGGCCGGCAGCCTCCAGCTGTGACCAGTCGCGTCGATCCCAGCTGCATGTATGAGAAATAACCTAGAAATAAGGGAACTGCTTTATTTTGCTTTTCTCAGAGGATCTCATTTCTCCTTCTTCTGAGCACAGAGACCCTCAAAACTAGAACAGAAGAAAAAAATACAGGTCTTTTACATTTGAAGACTCAAAGTGTGTCTTTTTTTAATCAAAAAGTCATAGCATGGTTTATGAAAGGCTTTTTAAAGTGCTCTGGAAAATTCTAAACATATTTGTATTATACATATGAAATCTTGAAAAAAAGAGTAATCACTTTTCCAAGATCAGTGGGGGGAACCCTACCTTTTAAACTGGACTAGTGAGCTACATGATAATTCTTTTTCTTATTTATAATTTTTAATGCATTTGACTTTTAAATGTTGTAGGAAATAAAAAGCATATTTATACACCAAAAATACTGTATAATACTGGATTTTCTGGAGATCTTTGCTTCTTCCTATAGCTTGGAGTTACTGTCTAGTGTCCTGTCCTTTCAGCGGGAAGGAATTCTTTCCACATGGCTCATAGGGCAGATCCAGTGATAAAGCACTCCCTCAGCTTTTATTACTAAGCAAACGAACTTATTTGAGAGAGAGAAAAGAACTCATTTCTTTCTCTCATTTTTGAACTACAGTTTTGCTGGATATAGCATTCTCAGTTGACAGATTTTTTCCCCCCTCCAGCACTATAAATATATGTCATCTTACTGTCTTCTGGTCTTGAAGGTTTCTGACGAGCAGGATAATTTTTTTTTAGCAGGAGAGCCTACATGTAAACCAGTAACACAGTGTAACAGCAGTCACTGACGGTGGCTGACATTCCTCAGGTTAGCGGTCACTGTGAAGCAGGTTTCATCCTTTACTTTTGCGTTTTCTCTGGTTCCACACCGTGGCCCTATCAGGCAGGACTCTTTCTCCCCACGTCACAGATGAGGAAACTGAGGCTCAGAGAAGCAAAGGCACTCCAAATATCTACAACTTTAAAATGTTGGACGTGGCACTATAGCCTGTGTTTTTAGTCACTGTTCCATGCCAGCTCTTCTTCCAGATAATCACATACAGTCTAATCACTAGTCGTAAAACCCCAAAATACCTGTCAGCTGGGATGGGGAACATCAGTGAGACCAAGGCCCAAGATGTTAGACCTGTGTTGAGTTCACTGTTGTTTGATGCCAACAGTTAATAACCTCACAGACACCCTGTTAAGAGAAGGAAGCTGAACTAAACTGAGTGCCGTTCCCTCCCGGAGGCGTGGGCTTGTCACCACCCCTGTAGGCTCCCTCCTTAGAGGGAAAGTGTCCACTTACTGAGAGCAGGGCAGGGGCACCTTCGTCAGAGGTGCAGACACACAGGACGGCCTCATTGTTTGGGTGTTGGCGGGGAGAGCCCCTGACGCAGGGACACCACAGATCTTGTGCCAAGTCAATGCCAAGGTCCCTCAGGGATGTGTGGTCAGGTGACTGAGTGATGGAGGCCCTGCACCTGCTTTGACAGATTCGTGGGTATCCAAAGACTGCGGGTGCCTTTGGGTGTGGGCTCTGGTTCTTGTCGCTATTGCGCCTGCCTGGTCAGGGCCTTACTTACTGGCACCACCACAGGTGGAGAATAGAGCCTTTATAAAAGCCCCCAAATCAGGCCAGTTATATGTAGCAAGGTTGAGAAAAGGATTTGTGACAGGATCTATTAAAATGAATGGTCATGTGATCAAAAGCAGGCCATGTAAAGTCCCAGGCCTGGTGGTCTTAGATGGTTTAAGGTGGGCATTGCACAGCAGGACGAGAGCTCCAGGCTGTGTCCTCAGAGGACAGGCAGTTACATCGCCCCCAGCCCCCTGGATAGCATCCTCTGTCCCCCCGTCTCTTCCACCAGCAGCGCCTGGCGTCACTTCCCACCCCTTCTCCAGTGTTCCTGCTCTTTAAGGGCATAGAGTTAGAATACTGTGGTTGGAAGGTCTTAAATGTGATCTGTAACAACAGTGCACCTTACATTTGTGTTAAGATTTAGTTTTCAAGGATTTTCATGTATTGTCACATTAATGTCTGAAAACCAGATGTTAGGCAGGGGACCTTGACCCTGGCCATTGATGAGAAGGAGCAGAGCCTGGACTGGTACCCAGACCCTGCGACTCCACCCAGAGTGCTCTTCCCACTGCACCTCAGTCCTTTCTGTCACGTGGAGCGTCCTGGCTTTTTGGCGGGGGCAACCAAGGCCTGGAGAGTTCCTCATGGGCAGTAAGTAGGATGCAGAACTCTCCATGTGCTGTCCAAGGTTCAGAGCTGGAGAGCATGAAGGTGGGTGCCGGGAAACACAGAGCTCACTTCCCAGAGCCGCTGCAATCTGCACTCACTGGAACACGCCCTAGGCATCAGAGCATGTGGTTAGCAGGGTGGAGATAAACCGCGGGGGCTGTCCTGCCTCCGTGACGAGCGAGCGTCTCGCTTAGTGCTGCTCTGGGAGCGGTCACCTGGGCATTCCCTCATTTTCGTGCTGCGAAGGTCTGAGTCTTCGTCACGTTAGAGTCCCTCTTGGCGTGTACACACACACACACACACACACACACACAGTCTTTCTATGTCTCTCTCAGCCCTGCTTTTTAATTTTACTTATTTCCTAGGGTGTGAGGAAGGGCATTATTTTTGACAAATCATTCAAAGTATACCCATCACTAGATTCGAGGTTACATTTTCCTCAAATCTTTGTATTTGTGAGTATCAGGGTCACTTGAAGAGGCATGAACTATCTCTTCTGTCATTTTGGACACAACTGAATATCTTTGATATTCTGTGCTCATACACTGCCAGCACGTACATTGAATGATGGCGGAAGAGGTGGACTTAGGGACCGTTAGAGAAAGGTCATGTATTAGCCTGCGGAGGAAATGTGGGTAGATGAGTGCTGTGGTCGGAATCCCTTATTGTTCACTTGGCTTGTAGTCCTTCTGATTTATGGAATAGCCATAAGGTAGTTCTTCATTTTAAAGGCCAACAATCTGTTCTACTGATCACCGAGCGGAGTGGAAAAAAGAAACGTACCCAATTCCTGAAAGGAAAATTCTCCCCGGCTGAGATCACTTGGTGTGCATGGACTGGGGGAATGTCCTTTGGCTGAAATTGTTCTTCTCCTATCTTGCCAAAGTATTACAACATCTGAATGAAAATGGTTTGACATTCTTATTTTGGGGTACTTACACGGCTATCTTATCATTTCTATTTGACAGTGTGCTTAATATTTCAGGAAAATGTGGATATTGATCCATTGGTACAAAGCATTACTCCTATGTTCTGTTAATGCGAATGAAAAATTAGACATTCTGAGCTAGAATAGCATGTGCGTAAACGGGGACTCTGCTCATGCAGGTGCTGCCTGAGGGAACTCTCCGGTTCGGGGAACACTGCACCCAAATGACAAGCGTTGACTGGGTGTGTCTGCCAATGCCCATTTCTGTGCTAAAGCCACTGATGAGTTCCTAATGGCTAAAAATGGATATTTTTCTTCTTTTAGCTTGCTTGGCCATTGGGCATCCTCCCAACTGGTCAGCCACATGCACACCTCTCCTCCCAGTCCTCACCAGAATCCCATCCCCTGTTCCTCTTCACTCACTGTGTAAGAGGAGCTCTCCCTAGGGGTGTACTTTAACCCCTTTCCTTCCCATTCTCCCTGCTTCCCTCAGAGCTCTTACCCACACTGCCAGTTTTAACTACACCTGTGTGTTGGCGGATCCCAGCTGGTGTTCCCTCCTTGCTGACCGTCCTTAGCTCCAGGCCCAGCGCCTCCACTTTGGCGTCTCAGTACTGGGCTTGCCCCCTCACCCGCTCCGAGGATCAGCTTCTGAGAACAGCCTATGGTGTGAGGGCGACCAAAGACAGCAGCCCCGTCTGACAGCTACTTGTGAGCACGTTGGGAGATTCGGCACTTACTGAAAAAAAGTGACATTTCATTAAAAAAAAGAAGAACACCTAACTCCTTTTAGGACTTTGCCATGAGAGAGTCAAGGAACCTCCACGCCACGTGAGGTGTCAGGGACACTCCGTCACTGCAAAGCACTGGGAAGAGTCTTCTGCGGAACATAATCTGGTCTCTGAAGCCAGGAACTGGGCTCTAGATACCAAATGAGGAGCCACCTCCCTCCCTTGGGAGCCCTCCCTGCGCTTTCTGTGAGTGACAGCTGCCTGGCAACACACGGGGACTGAGCAGTGATGCCCGTGTTGATCCAGGTGTTAAATACGAGCTAAACTTACCTTCCAGACTGTGTGGATAAGTAGAAACTGAGTGTTTGAGCATTTCTTTCCTATCCCAAAGGTTTGCCCTTTGCGCCTCCACCTGGAAGCGGCCAGGATTTAAAAACCAAGTCCGTAGGCAGGGACTTTGTTTTTAAATCCTGGTGGCCTCAGTGTAAAAGTTGGCAGGTGAATGAGTGTATTCACTAGAGAAGCCTGGATCTCTCTTATTCTCTTGAGTGACTGTAATTTTGGAATCCCATCTGAGCTAGAGAAAGAGCCTGTTATTGATTTTTTAAAGTACTGTTCTTCATTTGGAACTATATTTTCTGAACTGTGCTGATACCTTTTGAAGGACATAGAAACAGGTTTTATAGTCCCAGGTAATATAGATCATAGTTCTTCAAAAATATTTCCCAACTTTTTTTTTAACCCACCCCAGGTTTTGGTCTACAGTACATTCAATTCTCATGCTTGAGATTCTCAAAGGTGCCCTTTTGAAACACATCAATAGCAGAAGGCAAATTCTGTCTTCTAGCCAAGGAGGGGGGGGCTGTACTTTCTAGAGTTTAAATTGTAAAATGCATTTTGTTTGCTAAATACAAAATTACGATATCATATCTTTCCTCCCTCTTCATGTTTCAACACTTGCACCCCCCCCCCTTAAAAATCAGTGAGCCAGGGAAAAGCATTTTTCATGTTATCTAAACTCTCCAGTCCTTCCATACTCTCCCATATGCTCCGCGTTAAATGTCTGCATATCTGTGTCTTGCTATTGTTTTAACATTTGGTCCTCTGCCTGGGGAGTGGGCGGATCTCTTTAAGCTGCTTCTACTCAATTCTCAGCAGAGCAAACAATATTTTGTTATGAGGTAAAGTTTCAGGCCAGGCTCTGGCCAGGGTCTTTCCCATTTGGGAGGAGGAAAACAGAAACTGCCAGGGAGACGATAATTCTCCTTGAATTTTAGCTCATTAAAATCATCTCTGGTCCTCAGTGGGTTATTTATTGATTTAAGCATCGAGCACTTTTCCCTTCCAGAAAGAATTAGCAGCTATGATGTGATCATTGCTAAGGGAGGGGACTTGGGTCCTTTTCTCTGTGGGCTCCACTGCCCCCCGGCCGCTTGTTAGCACAGCCCCCGTCAGAGCTGCAGGGGGGTCGGGGGAGATTGCGGAGATTTATAGGTAATGAGAAGGACAGGTTGTAGCAGAGGCACCACGTGTAGGGAACTAAGTGTTCTCAGGGGACTTGTGTGAACGTGGGATCCTTGGCTCTTTCCGAAATGAGCATTTCAGTCTTGTACATATTAACTTTTTATAGATGTTTTAACCTGTTCTGTCTTTGTGCGTGAAAATACAGCGAAATGGCATTTCTTATCTGCATGCCGTGGTCGACAGCGTTAAACATTTGTGTTTCTCTTAAGCCTTTCTGTAGCTAAATACCTGCTCGGGTACCGGTAAGTGAAGATACGCATTTCCTTATTCAGATGTGTAAAATCCTCTTTTCATAAGAATACTTCCCCCCACCCCGAAATACAACATCACCCAAAAGCCTGACTCCTTCTCAGATCTGCCTGTATGGAACACGTGGCATTAATGCACTAGATTGTCAGTATCGGGGGCTTTAAACGTCGAAAGTCGGTTGTCCAGAGTGGTGGCCATGTACCACGGCATGAGAAAAGAGTGGTTGTTGTAGCAGGGACCTGTCTTTTTAATGTGAGTCATACAGTCGGTTCACTGAGGCACCGTGTCACGAATTCGTCTTCTTTCCATGCCGAGATGAAGTGCGAGGCGGAAAAGCAGCAGGCACCATTGGCATGTTGGCGGCACTCCGTGCATGCTAATTCACTCTGTCCTACTTGCACGATCAGGCTGATCAGCTGTTTCTGGGACGGTTCTTGGCTTTATTGACTCTTTGGAAGACATGCATTGAAATGGTTACGTGCTCCTCCTCTGTCAGGGGAACTGGGAGCTGCCCTGGCTCTTGGCCATTTTCTTCATAAATCAGGCAGGAATGTCATGGGTTGGCTGCCCCTCGCTGCCACCTCTTACCCTGAGGTGTGTAAGAGACTAGCTGCCACGGTCTCTCGCCCAGACAATGTTGCAGACTCTCAGGCCGAGGTGCTGGCTGAGCTCTCCCCTGAAGCTTCAGCGGTCCGCCTGTCGAAACTGAGGTCCGAGCGGGGTGCGTGGAGCACGTCTGTTTCCTGGGGGGCTGGGGAGTGAGAGTGACAGGCTTCGGCGTCTGTGGAAAGAGTCATGGAGGAGGGGCCGTGGCTGCTGGAGAGCAGAGGGCAGGTAGCTGCCCTCTCTTTCTCTCTTCTAGAGGATTCCACGGCTGGGTCCATTAGGGCAAACAGGACATACCATAGACACTTGTCATAGCTGAGCCACAGTTTCCTTGTCCACTAAATGGGTATCGTGACACCACTCTGGCGCAGTTGGGATCTCCGGTGAGACCGTGACAGCACCCGACACACAGGTGCAGGTGTTGCCATTGCCCCCAAGGCTCTCCGAGTCCTCCTCTGCCTCTCCCTCTACCCGTGGACCCAGTTCCAGGTCATGGGTTGCTTCCTTGGCACCAGGACAGGTGGTCATTCTTCTGTTGAGCTCCAGCCAGCTGTTTACCCTGCCTCTGGACATGACCTTCTACCAGACGCGTTCCTCCAGCGCTGTCAAAATCCCAATGGGACAGACATGATGAATGTGTTTCACAGTAGTGGCTGCATTCTTTCCCTTTTCTCAAAAAAAGAGAAAAGGAGAAAAGGCAGTTTGACACAAGACTAACCAGAGCCTCAAGGAAAATGAGATTCTTTGTCAAGCTCTTGAAAATCCTTCCGTAAGTCTAGTACAAGGGCCATATGGCTCCAATTGTGAGTGTATGGGCGGAGGCCCCCTGGGCTGGTTGGATCTTCCAGCGGCCTCAGTGCGTCAAGTCCCATCTTCCTCCTCAGCCCCCGTGTGGATCAGGGTAGCACCCCCCGCACACAGTGCGCCTTCCTGCCTCCTTCCATGGATGTTTTTCTTGGCCCCGCCCCTTTTCTTGATGCTGCAGCGGGTGGGTAAAGCACATAAAGGACAATGCCTCGCATAACCCATACGCTGCGTGACTGCCCTGAAGAAAATTTTTGTCTCCTTTTCTTTCTAGGATATGATCATCACGTTCCATTCGTACTAATGTGGGCTATGTTAGTAAATCCATAGCACGATTCTGCCCATGTTATCAGTGCGGAACAAAACTCTGGAACTGTGATTAATCTATTATGCTGAAATCATTTGACATAGATCGTTAATCATGTCTTCCTGCTACACATTAAAACACGTGTGGTGGTTTTCTTTTTCTAGCTCCATGAGGCTGACGTGGTGGTGTTCGGCTCACCCAAGCCAGAAGAAATTCCCTTTTCTTGGATACAACCAGGAGCTACTGTTCTCAACTGTTCCCATGACTTGCTATCAGGTAAATGTGTTAGAAATAGTTGCTGGTCTACTGATAAAAACAGGTGTGATTGTTATGAGACTGGTTAACCTTATTCAAAAGAGCACGTTCCTGAAATGTTGGTCACCGTCTGCATACACACACAGGAGAGGAAACTGAGAATGTCGACATGCCCGTCTTCTGAGTTACTGGCACAGGAACCACGTGGTCCGGCAGAGAGAAGCCGGGATGCCAACTGTAGCGGTTGCTTCCTCCCCTGCTGGCCTCGCACATCAAGCAGTCAAGTCAGCTGTGGCCTAAAGAGGATCATTTGTATATGCGTGAGGTCAACTAAGAATACTGGTGTCCTCTGTCACTTAAAAAGCTGCAGAATCTTCCTCCCAGAGAATCTCAGCTAAACCTCAACACAGACGGAAAGAGTTGCCGGGAGGGAGGGAAGATGGAGATCAGCCCTCATGAGTCCCGGATTTCCCCTTGCAGTTCCCGCCCCACCCCGCCGAAGGTGTCTCAGCAGTGTGACAGTCACCGTTAGAACCAGAGGTGGTGTTAGGATTGGTGCTCATGTTTGATGGTGTTTTGCCATGGGATCCAGGAACACCCTAGACCACACCAGGCCCCCCGTTAGGTAGCTTGAGCTGTGCCAGCACTGAGCACCGGGGCACCCAGCCAGGGTCCAGCAGGAGGTACCCTCCTCTCACTCACAGAAGACACTCTGAGGCCAGAGAAGCTTTGGACCACCTTCAGCCTACCCCCTCAAGTTCCTAGGTAATGTTTCAATGCAAGAGGTAGTGAGGCAAACAGAGGTGAAGGAACCTTCCTTCTTCCTTACCTGTAGCCTCCAGATTTCAGCCTGAAGAGGAGGACTGTCCTAAGCCGGCCTGCAGGACAGCGTTGTTTTTCCCCAAAGCTGGTCCCAACTTGGGGCCAAAGTGGATGGAAGCCTCCACCCTCTTCCATCTTGCCAACACCATACTGGAGTGCTAGATCTTCCTTAGAGAATAGTATCCAGAAGAGAATAAAATAACCTCTGATCCAGTCCCTCTGGAGAATTATTTTACTTTTTTTTTCATTAAAAAAACATTCAACTTAATTTTATGGGGTACTATAGAAGGAGAAGAAAATAGTATACTATTGGGTTGGTTGAAACATCATTTAGGTTTTTCTGTAAAATGAAACACACATTTTTCATCTTCACCAGTAACTTTTATTGCTTTGGGTATTTTTAGTCTATTGGTTATCTCCCACATGGTATAACACGTTGATCTCAATTAATGTCTCGATTTGATCACTATCGACTTCAACTGGTCTGCACAACTTTGGAGCACCGTCCAGCGAGAAATCTCCAGCACGAAACTTTGCAAACCACTTTTGACACATTTGATTAGTCACAGCACCTTCTCCATACATGGCACAAATCTTTTTTGTATGTTTTGGTTGCGTTTTTACTTTTCTTGAAATAATAAAGCATCATATGCTGAAAATGTTGCTTATTTTGTTCCATCTTCCATATTAAAATGGCTACACAAAAATTCAACAAGTTCGATAAGTTTTTTTAAGTGCACACTGACATGACAGCTGTCCCAATACAGCGTATATTGTTTCAAATGAGGTCGAAGACAACTAACTAAGCACTACCAGAACCATTGTATGGAAAAAAACCAACGACCTTTTTGGCTAACCCAATAAAAGCGTTACTGAAATTGGTATAACTCTTTCTTCAAAGAGAAATATTGGATCTTCCACTCTAGGAAATGTAGGTCCTCCCAGAATCGAGCAATCAGATTAAAAACCCCTTGAGCTGAAGGGGTTGGTGTGGATTGGAGAGGCCAAGGGAAGATGCTCAGGAATTGCCCAGAATGCTTGTGTACTCAGCTCTTGGGTGAAGAGCACATAGGTAAATGACTCACTTAAGTGCAATGTAATATGAATGTGGAATTAATGGCTTTTATTTTTTAGCCAAATGGAAGGCATACTCTGCATAACTTCTTTGTAGTAAATGTAGTCTCTGGATATAACTTTTTTTCCTCCCCTGAAAAATCAACACCTAACTCATGAAATGATAGACATGGCAGATCTGCCCCTCTACTCAGAATCCTTGTTGGAAAGTCAGTTATGACATTATTTCTTTTAATGAATGTTTCTTTGTTATAACATTTACTTGCAGTTTTTTATCAGAGTTTATGTATTCAGGACAATTGTGGCATAATCCTGGCTGGAGATAAGAGAATGTTTCCATGTTCTTTAGGATTCCCTTTGAGTCCCACGATTATACAAGGAAGGGCCCAAAATCCCGGAATTTATTTATAAAAAACTGTGTATTTATTCCTACATGTTTAAACTTCAGGCACCCTCCAAGTACTTTCCATGTGATGCAGTGCAGCTATCCAGACGTTTTTTCAACTGCTCAAGGCTGTTTTTGAACTTGTGGATTTCGATGCCTTTGTTTTTTCGATGCCTTTCGATTTTTTGTTTCACTTCTTCCATGGCAGCAAAATGTTTCCCTTTGAGGACTTTTTTTCATCCAAGAAAACAAACAAAAAGGTTACTCAGGGCCAGATCAGGCGAATAGCGAGGGTGGAACACTGTAGTCATGACGTTTTTTGGTCAAAAGCTGCTAAACATTTCAGCCCAGTGTGGGCAGTTGCATTCGTAAATCACCCATCATGAAATGGGCAAATGTGTTGAAAGAGTCTTGAAAAAAGAGTCACTGGTTAAAAAAAAAAAAGATTCACTGGAGCCGAACGCAGCCTCTCACAGCAACGCCAGCTGGTACAATGACACAGATGGGTTCCTAGAACACTCACCTAGTGGGGAAGCCTGGACGACAAGGGGCCTGCCCTCCAGAAGATGATTCCAGTTTTTTAGGTGTCCCCTCCCTCATATGAAGGTGACAGATTTTATTAGTGAAACTCTGCCTTATTTTTAATAAATTTATTTTAGGACCTTTATTTTTTTTTTAAAGACATCCTTTAAAATACTAGATTTCAATGTAATGATTCTATGGGGCTGAGGGGAACCCTTACGTTTTCATTTATCAATTCTGTGTGTAGACTGATTACAGTTAGTTTATTTTAAATGTATCTGGTCCAAGTCATAGTTTTCTGGTTGGTTTGAGTGCCCAGAGCCCAGAATAGTGCCTAACACATAGTAAGTGCTCATTTAATACTTAGTGTTGGCTGGAGAATGAGAGTGGGCTCAGCTCAGAGTTGCACTCTGATTACAGTTTTAAGTGAGTTGTAGATTTAGAGATTTCCTCAAACTTGTCCCCACGTAAAAGCAGGGCTGGCGGGGTGAAGACAAAGATGAGGAATGCTGTGCTGATGAAATGGGTGAACACTTTTCAGTCGGCACTATTGAGAATAGCATTACACTCCCCAATGGTCAAACTTTTAACCTCCTTGATAGTATGAAAATTTAATCCATGAGTAAACTGATGAAGGATCCCCCCATTCATACAAATCGTCCCTTTGAAACAGTGAATAGACTTTTCAGTCTTTACTAAAAGGAAAGATGCTTTCATTTAAACTTAAGAGCAAAAGAATTTTTAATAAACTTGTGGTCGAATGAAGGTAGGGTTTTGTAATGAAATCTTCATACTTATCTTAATGGTGCAGGGTTTTCCCACCCTCCTCAGCCCTGTAAAAGTGGATGGGATGTGGTGATTAATGTGAGGTCATTCTGTAGAGGCATTTTACTGAATACCTGATTTCTGGCGAGATCCTCCTGGTGGCTGACGTCCTAGAAGCAGGGCTCAGAAAACAGTCACTCCTAATTTGTTGGATCTGCTTGCCCTTCTGTGACACGGCTCTGCCTAGATTTAAAACAGGGACGTAGCCGTGGTCAGTTTTCTGGCTAGAAGGAGAACTAATTTTATCATTCAACAATTATTTCAAATGAAGGAAGTGGGCTGTGATTTTGTGATGCTCTGCTTGCTAAAGCAAGACCGTTTAGTACCCCAGTGTTAGGACTTATTTCCTGATGTACCAAATGAGACAAAGGAGAAACTGGTCTTATGCCTTGGGCCCAGAGAACAGTATCAAAACTGCAACTTTGTGGACCAGAATGGTTTATAGCATCATTGCAAGCAAACATAATTATCTTTAGTGTGAAGTGGAGCAGAACCTCAGGCTGCATCCCAGCCAGGGCCCCTGCTAATGGGCTGAAGGGTCCCAGAGGACTGTGAGCCGTCCCTCTGAGGGTCCTGAAGGATATATGGTGGAAAGAACATGGAATTTGGGGTCAGCATTGATCTGACTCAGACAAGAGTTTTTTGGTTTGTTTTCATCTTAATTGCATTGTACTTATAGGCTGTGTGACTTGGAGCAAATAACTTAAGCTCTCCGTTCTTCATTGTGCTTGTGGGCAAGGTGAGAGCAAAACTATTGGGAGGAATAAATGAGATGCCCACTTCAGGGGCCAGCTCATAGCAGCTTCCAGTAAGTGTGGTCCATTTCCCTGCTCCATTTCCTCGTTGCCACATGGCCAAGCACATAAAAGAGCTTTCAGACTCATGTTAGCGGGGTGCAGATTTATGTCTGAAAAGCCATAAATTTGCCCAAGGAAGGATGAGGTCCAATGAGCTTCAGAGAATATAAGAAGGTAGCCTTAGGGAAATTAGGCATGCTTGTAACTTAATCATTATCCTGTTAGAGCTGGAATATTTGCTTATGACTTTTGAACTTTAAGTATTACCCATTTTCCTTAATTTTTCTCTTTTTAGGAAATTCTAGATGTTTTGGACCTATCCCTGAGATATGCTGTTGACAGGTTTTTTTTAATTCAAATTTTAATTAGTTATTTTGATATATTCAATGTTTTTTATTTTTTTAAAGGCTCAGCCATTTAGAATAAACAAGTCTGTATTAATTTCTTAATTTAGTTTGGCTGATTTCTAAAGGACTGCTTATGTAAGTTAATACTCATTTTAATTATATTCCTTTCTCTTAAGATTCTTATGTAATATTGTTTTCAAAAACAGTAACACATTCTCATTTGATAATGGAATCCGATGTTTTCAGTTACAAGTGAGACTCTTGTGCATTTCTACAAAAATTGTACTGAAATTTTATTTACTGCGTTTTACCGTTAATGTATTTAACTTAACATATTAACTTTATTTATTTAACTTAAAAACTTATCATTCGTGTTTTTTGAAAGTTTAATCAGTAATAATTTGTAATTTTTAGCTCTTTTCTGTTTTCAAACCTTCACATAAATTTTTTTTGGCAACTTGTTCTAGAAGGGGGAAAAATATTTAGAATTCAGTCTATGGGTTCATACAGCACATTTTTGATAAGAAGGGTGTTCTTGGCCAGATTGCCAAAAAATAAAACAATTTAAAAAGCTGATCCTTTTCCCTGCCGCAGAGATAGCAGGAAGACTGCAGAACTTGCCACTGTCCCCCCCATGTCATTTATTCTGGCACAGTTCCCAGGGTGGTCTCAGAACAGCGCCTGTCAGAAACGGCCTGTTCTGATTTCCAGGGAAAGTATTATAACACTTCAGCCTTAAATTTTCCTGTAGAAAGTTTGGTTATCATAAAATAAAATTACAGATGAAAGGCTGTCTTTTAAAGTGATTCATTGGCTCGTCCCTGGAGGAGCCATGAGTTAATGGGGAGTGTTCAGTGGGAAGTGAGAAGACCCATTTGGTTTGGGACAGGACCCCTGCTGGACACCCGGGCCAAGTGCGGACAGCCCTCTGGAGGCAGCCCACCCTCTGTGCGGGCGGGCGGGCAGGGAGTGAGATAATGATTTCCTTTCTCCGTCCTCTTTAGCCATGAAATTTGTTAAGGCTGGATTCCTAATTCACCGAGTTACCATCTCAATTGCTTCGGATTTTCTGGATTCGGAATTTTCATGTAGTTTTAAGATGAATTGATCCTCCTACAAAAGCGATACAGTGTTCATGCCAGCAACTCTGTGAATACGGAACAGTGCACAGAAGAAAGTAGCAGTGACTTCTGATCCATTCACCTTGAGAAAAGCCATCTTGCACTTTTCCCCTAAAAAAGCTTTAACACTTAATTTCATGGGATGGAGTATAGTGGAAGGAAAAGGATATAAAAGCATTACTGAAATTCAGATAACTTTCTTGAAAAAGAGGAACATTGGTTCATACAAGATTCTTCTAAGGTTTAAAATGTGTGTGTGTGTCCATATTTTGTTGTGTTTTAAAGTCTTTGTTGATTTTAGCCGCATTCTGTTGCACGCAAGACAGTGGTTGAGCTGATGGGAAGAATCGTTCACTGTGTAATTCTACAGGCAAAATAGTCCGTATTCGCATGGGTATTTCTAATTCCGTTCCGGGAACATGCATTTCTAAATTGATACCAGTTCCTAGAATGTAGCTTTTTCCTGTGTCCCCATCATTTAAAGATAGAGGAAAGCATA
Organism: Tonatia bakeri; assembly: GCA_004024845.1. Classification (NCBI taxonomy): domain Eukaryota; kingdom Metazoa; phylum Chordata; class Mammalia; order Chiroptera; family Phyllostomidae; genus Tonatia; species Tonatia bakeri. Next base: position 68,455 of record PVIA01001362.1, on the reverse strand, counting down.
TTTCTTTTCCGTAGCGGTTGAACAAGACCTTCAGATCAGATCTCTAGTGATTCAGACAAAACAAAACAAATCTCTCTCCTGCTTTAGACTCTTGGCATTTGCCTGAATATGATTTATAAAACTGAAGTGTTGCTAATCTTTAAATAATACCCGAGGGATATGATTTTCCAGCACCCTTAATACTTTTGACAGTAGAACATCACAGAACATTACTCTGGAGTATTTTGTGCTCTCTCTCGCAAAGGTCTGTCAGCAAAATTGATCATTTAAAAGTGAAATAGCCAGAAAAGACAGAAAGAGTTTCTTATTTCTTAATTCAAAAGAGTTGCTATTAGAAATGTTTTTTTTCTCTAAGGGGGGATGTAGGCTAAAGCATGTTACATGCGTATTTACTTCTTATAAACTTTAAAGTGCCAACAGGAGAGAAATGTAGAATTCTTGCAAGTACCTCTCTATTTTAAAAACCAGGTAATCCACAAAATTAATACTCTAAAGTTTCTCAGTTTTGATGGGAAATTGGTCATACCGCTTTTATGGCAGGAATTTTTTTAATTATCCAAGAAAGCCTGAGCTTTCTCTTAACTCTCTGGCTGGGCTTCTCATGTGCATGTCGAGTCCTTCTTCCGATACTGTGTGTCCATGAGTGGAATTGCTTTTACTTTATATATATGTAAAAAGATATATATTTATATTTATATATATTATATAGCTTAAACATACACACCATATGCCAAGCACTTTACATACCATATCACACTCAGTTCTCACGAAATTCCGTGAGGTTGACACTGCCCTCATCGGTTAACAGGCTCCAAGTCTCAGCTGCTAGCAAGAGGCAGAGGTAAGATTTTAAGCCGGTTGAAGTCTGCAGCCCAGTTGAGAGCCCCAAGTGGCACTAGGGATCGCTGACCTCCCCGTAACTGTGCCTGCCACGACCTCCCAGCTTGCGTGGAGCATGCAGTGTGCCTGCCGGCTTTGCACAAGGAGTACTTGGTTAAGAATGACAATATGCTGAAAGTCATTTTTTTCTCTCAAATTTGTCACAGGGAAGCTTGGTTGCGGTTCTCCGGGCGAACACTTTAGTGGTCCCATCACGGAAAATGATGTGAGCCTCCTTGCCGCGGCTCTGCGGATTCAGGTGGGTGTGACACAGATGCTTGAGAATTTTTGAGTTTGGAGCTTTTCGTTTATAGTCACTAATATTTTACCAGTTTTTTGTTGTTGTTTAGCAGACACAGTGTTGAACACTTTGCACCCATGTCATTTAATTCTCCCAACAGTCCTCTCAGTTAATGGTCTTCCCATTTGGTAGATAAGGAAATGGAGACTCAGAAAAATTCAGTCATTTGCCTTTGGTCACATGACAGGTTTGGGGCCCAGACCCAAATCGGGTTTCATTATTAGTTATCTATTGCTACGTAATAAGTGACCCCCAAAATTTAGCAACTTAAAACAACAAGCATTTATTATCTCACAGTTCCTGTGGACCGGGGATTTGGGAGCAGCCTAGCTGGATGGTTCTGGCTCTGAGTCCCTCATGACGTGGTGTCTGCTGGGGCCGCAGCCATGCAAAGGCTTGACTGGGGCCAGGTGTCCACTTCCTAGACGGCGTGTTCACATGGCCACTGCCATGTGGTATTAAATTCCTCAGTGGCTGTTGGCAGGATGCCTCATTCCCCATCACGTGGACTCCCCTGCGGGGCTGCTCACAACATGGCAGCCAACTTCCCCCAGAATGAGCGATCTGCAGGAAAAAACGAGGAAGCTGTGGTAGATTTTATGGCCTTGTCTCCAAAGTCACATACCTCCACTTCCTTTTACCTCTCTACTAGGAGTGAGCCTCCCCTCTAGTTCAAGTTCAAGAGGAAGGGAATGGGGCTCACCTCTTGCAGACAGGAGGAGTATTAAAGGATTTGTGGATATCCTTTAGAATCACCACCATCTCTGGGACCTAAATCCCGAAGTCTCCAGGTCTCCGCTGTGCAAGCTCCTGATTGGTGCCAGAGCCTGCAAGGACAGTGCCGGCCTGCAGGGGCACTAGCTGCCAGCAAGAAACTGGAGGCTTGCATTCATGCCTCAGCAGAGTTAAACAGAAGCAAGGTTTAGTTCGTTTCTTGCACAGCAAGACACAGTTAAAACTTTTCATTCAGAACGGGATGTGGGGATTACATTACATTTCAACCAAAGTCAAATTTTATTCCTCTGTGTGTGTTACTGTTTAATAATTCTATTTGCTTACTCCGTCGTATCAACTGTAGAAGGATTATTACCTGAAATGGAGTTACAAATTTTGGAAGCTGGGCATCCAACTTGATTATTCATGTATTCTCATGTTTTCCTCATTTTTCCTTTCTAATCAAGATGAAGAACCCACTGCGTAATTTTTAATCTGCGTACTTGATGTCTTAGTGAACACAAACTGTTTGATTGGTACATACAGCTTCCATTTTCCTTTTTAAGAAAAACCTACAAATTTAATTCCATGAGACTAAAATTATCCCTGTTAGTCACTGGAGTCGGTGTACAGCATGGTGAGCTTTTTGTGGCTTGACATCCCCGAACAGTACTGTGACAGCCCAGACACGTGCCCTGTCAGCTCTGACTTTTCTAACAGGTTTTCCTTTCTGTTCCCACCGAAGAACATGGTCGTCAGCGGCCGGCGATGGCTTCGTGAACAGCAGTACACGAGGTGGAGACTTCACTGCTTGAAACTCCAGCCCCTCTCCCCAGTACCAAGGTACCCGATGGTTTGTTTTATATGGTGTCAGCTCACCAAACTGCCTCGGGTACGCAGAGTGACCCAGGGAATGCAGAGCATGACTTGGGGTGCTATGGCTTTGACGGTTGGTCATTTAATTAAACTGCCACACTATTTTTTCTATCGTTTAAGTACTCCAAAATTAAATAATGATGAACATGTGTACTGTATCCTATCATTTCTAATATGCGTTTTTTAAAAAAATTTCTGAGGTCATGATGTACCTCAGTAATGAGGTCATTACTGTCCATGAAATAATGGTGTCTTAGATTTGACCAAATATGGTAATGTAATAACCGGACTATGCTTTCAAGTGTCAGAAATTCCCAACATGTGCCATCTGGGTTCTAGGGCCATGCGGGCTCCTGCTCCGGGGGAAGCAGCCCACCACACCAAACACCAGTGTCTGTGGCAGTGCGTTCTGATGGTCCGGGTGGGTGCTTTCTGCAGAGTGGGATTTAGTGACATGAAAGTTGCATGTTCTCTGTGTAAAACTAGAAACACAAACCGGAGAGCACAGCCTCAGCATTTTCAGCATAGTTAGATAAGATAGCTGAGCCAGAGAAATGCATTCTCCTTAATGAGTCCTCTTTGGCTGCCAGCCCCGCCCCCCTTCAGTGAGTTGGCCCCGCCCCTTTCATAGAAGGCCGGCACTTCCCCAGGTGGCCCCAGCTTCTCCAGGTGATCCTGTATTGGCCAGTATTGGGAAGCACAGTGTCAGCAGTAATTGGCTAAGTTTTCACTTGCCAACTGGTTGCTTTTTAGAATTGCCCTGTTTTCTTGCAAGTTACTTATTTTGGTATAGGACCTTAATTTTTAAAAGTAAATGAGTAAATTCTACTTACAGAAAGCAAAAAATGAATGAATGAATTAATTAATTAAGATGGACTCCACCAAATTTTATACCATAATCTTTTCATAAGTCAAGATAACTTCCTCTTGGAGGGAGAGTGCTTTAATTGCTCAACCAAATTTGACTGCTAGAGCCACTGGGAAAAAGAAGGCAGACTGAATAATTTATAAATTACTCAAAAAATCAAAATGATGTCACTATCACTCTTTAGCTAGTGAAGAGAGAAAACCTTGAAGATTTTCCAAGATTGGGCTCTTTGATTTAGGAGATTGTGGCAGGAAAGAGAATGAGAGAGAGACAGAGCAAGGGGGCGGGGTAGCTTGGAAAGTAAAATGAAGTAGGAGCCTGGGCAGCAAAGGGGGACAGGAGATGGAGACTCAGGGGACTGGGGAAGGGAGAACCTGGCTGGGGACGCAGAGCTCAGCACTTCTGGCCCAAGGGGCCCTCTCCCCTCTCTGAGCAGTTCTCGTGCCCTTTGGAGAAGTTGGGACTGGAGGTAGCTTTGCTATTGTTTCGTGCGCCAAGGTCAGCCCTGCTGTGGGGTCCAGTGGGGGCTGGGAGTAGATTGTCAGCAGTAGCAACAGAAACCAGAGCAGTGGGTGATCTGTCCTCCCCGACCAGTGCGGAGACTGCTGTGACCCCAAATTGGAGCTCCAGGGCCTGTCCAAGAAGTGGCAGCTGTCTTCTCCATCTCCAATGCCTGCTCTCTCACACACTGGCTTGTGCCTACCAGGTCTCACTCCCAAGTAGACGGCCGGGCAGAGACATGGATGGCCTGAACCCCCAAAAGGCTCTGAGAAGTTCAGAGCATGCTGAGTTTTTGTAGCACTCATGAGAGATGAGCAGCGGTGATCCCGTCTTGCCGGATGGGAAAGTGGGATAAAGCGTTTGCCCAGGAACACTCGGAGCTCCTATATTTCCTGTTGAGCTTTGGGCACTGGGTCCATTACAGTGATATAATTAATCCAACATTTTGAAATACAATTTTGGACTTGAAATAAGAAGGAGAGAACGTATGGACACAGATCAAGTAGCACTTTCACGCTTTTGAAGAGCCAAAAGACACATGTGACAAGCCCAATGAGCGAGCATTATGCAGTTACTGGCCTATCTGTGGTTAATGAATGCAGCAGTGACCCATAGAAAGCATCGTGCTGTGTGATGGATTTATACTCATGAGCCCGTTGTAATATACAGCCTCCTCTCCTATGGCATAGGTGTTTTCCTTGTACCTGGGCAGAATTCTAGGGTCTTTACCGGGTTTTCAGAGTTGCTTCTCTAAAGCAATATACCATTTTCTCCTGTACTTTAATTGTTGGCTCAATACTGCTTGGGAGAAGGGACCAGGAAGCCATCCCACTGATTCAACTGTCAGCATGGTGTGTGGTGGTCTTTCACTCCAGCAGCGACCACCTAAGCTGAGAAGACTCTTGCCTCTTCTGTGTTTCCCCCCAGCGATATTGAGATTTCAAGAGCACAGACTCCAAAATCCGTGGATGTCCTTGCCAAAGAGATAGGATTGCTGGCAGATGAAATTGAAATCTATGGCAAAAGCAAAGCCAAAGTACGTTTGTCCCTGCTGGAAAGGCTGAAGGATCAAGCAGATGGAAAATACGTCTTAGTTGCCGGGTAAGACCCTTTAAATGTTATTTTACTAACAAGGCATGTCTGTCAAACTCTCTTCCCTGTATGTACATCTGTCGTCACGTCCGTCCTCCTCTTGGATTTTACATTATTGTGTCCATTTCGCTTGGCATTCCTTCCTGAGATGAGAGGTACGTTTCTATTGTCAGGGCAAAACAAATTGGTCTCTACAAAATGCCAAGTGTAACAAGTTGCTAATTCAGTACTTCATTTTTTGTTTCTCACATTATGTTTTGATCACCTTTGCTGTCCACCTTGGATTTTCCCTTTAGTTTTCAGGATAAAAATTAAACAAGACTTGAAAGTAAAATACTTTGAACTGAGCAGGCCGCTTTTGTGTTCAACTTAGAAATGACATTTTAGTGTCAAATGTCCAGATAATTTCATGACACTTTGGTTTTCCTATTCATGTCTTTAATGTTTCTTATGGGTGTATTTGAATTATAAAAGCTCAATCCATATATATGTCTATAAAATTTTTTTTGCATTTCATAATTGATATTGGGCCAAAGACAAATGCCCAGTATTTATGAAAAGGAGTGTTTGCTTTACTTTCCTTATTTAAAAAAAAAAAAAATGCATTCACTAGTTGAAAAAGTGATAGAACAAGGGATTTCAAATATTTATTCAGCGTGACCTGAGGGAACATCCAGACACCATATAAATTCCTTTGCAGTTTTATAATTTCATCGCACAGGCTTGCTTGTGACATAGAGGCCAAGGCACAAAGACTTCTTAACAGGCAGAGACATTTCTTATCATTGGACTTGATTCATAATTAACTTTCTTTTTACATATTTAATTATTAAATCCAAGGGCGTTGTTTCTTTTTCTGGTTGTAAAAATCATGCCTACTCATTGTAGAAATAGTTCAGTACTTCAGAAAGTATAAACAAGAGTGTGGAACATCCCAAACCCCAGCACCCTGGGGAAGCAGCTGCCCACCTTTGAGACCATTGTGACACAGGTAGTGACAGAGGTATAGCCGCTTGGAAGCGAGATCGCTCACGCAACTCTGCCAACAGCGACCTGACTGTGCAGCGGTGAGCGGTGCACCCAGTTCCCTGCAGACAGTGCAGAGCCACGTTAGCATTTTCCACAACCTCGTACCACTCCACTGCTCCCATCGAGATTCTGCAAGGGCCGGGGAGGAGGCCGCAGGCAGAGCAAGGGGTAGAAATGCCTGAGATAGTGGGGGTGGGCTCCACGGCCCGCCTCTTCCCAGCACTGGGAAGTGTGGCTGGGGCCCAGCCACTGGTAACGGCACAGCGTGTTTCTCATGCTTCAAGTCTGTGGAGCAAAAAAAAAGACTTGAAACATCACAGGTATGTCCCATAATTCATTTAACCAATTCTCTATTGCTGGGAACTTAAATCATGTACCACTTTTGGCCATTATAAACAGTGCTAAAATTACCAACCTCTGGCCTGTGTATTTGTTCATTTGCCCTATGTCTCCTTAGGAAAAATCCCTAGATTTTTCCTAGGGATTTTTAATTCCTAGGAATTCACTAAAGAGTGAATTCAGTGTCTCAAAACTACAAATAAAGGTAAAACTATAAATAAAGATAAAATCATGATGTCATGCATAATGTCACCTTTTTAATGGTATAGTGATTGCTTCATGTCTCCTCTCCTCCTGTTTGGAACAGCCAAAAACAAATTTTTTTTTCTCTTTTTGGTGTTGGTTAAAAGGGAACACAAAACATTTAAATAAAAATTTTCAACTGAAAAAAAAAAAAAAACCCAGGTTTCCTTCCTCATCCTCCTTCCCACTCGCGTTTTTTTTTTTCAGCTCCATCTGTTACTGTTTTGTAAGAGGAGTTGGCTGCCAGGGTCTTCCAGAGTCACTGTGGTATTGAGTTCATACCTGGCTGCAGCACCTTGGTTGCCTGTGACTTAAGCCTTCTCCTTGAGGCTCCCCAGCTCACTTAGAGTTGTACTCCCGACCTTAATGGGGTTCTTTCCATCCTAGGACTTCCCCAACTGAACCCTAATGTCCGACGTCTGAGCTGACCTGCAGAGGCCCAGTTGCTGAGAGGGGTTGGTCCCACCTGCAGGCCCGTCTGGGCCAGTCTGTGAAAGGAGCCTGCTGACCAGGGCGTAGGAGAGGGGGATTCCTAGGTCGGCAGCACGCACTCGTCGGTGTTGCTTCGTGGACATGTGTTCGGCGCAAATGTGTTTCCAGCGAGTACACAAACTTGGACATTGAGAACTTCCAAAGCAAATGCCGCACCTTATCCATGGATTTCCTTTCCTTCTCCCAGACGTAGGTGATCTTAGTGGATTGGTTGGCTGGATATCTCACCCTGTTTAGGGTAGGAGGACTGAAGGAAAACTCAGTTTACGAAGGAACAGTCATGGAGCAGCCATGGTTTACTCTGTTTGGGGTTTCTCCATATTGGGCACAAAAACACAAGTGTAGACGTGGCCCTGCTCTTAGCCGGGAACACAGAATTGATGCTTCTGAAACAAGCTCTGCTGGTATTGCTGTCTACATACAAGTCAGGTTCCCACCCTGAAGTCCTGCTTCTCAGAGCCCAGCCTCCAGCCGCATGCTGGAGAATGACCAATAACACGGCTGGCGGTTACAGCTACACATCGGCCCACACCCGGAGAGTGCTGCTCTGCACCTCCTCTCGCTGATATGCATGGGTGCAGTTGAGCTGAAGAAGCCAGGCTGCCGTGCTGTGGACAGAAATGAATACTAAACCTGAATTCTCTAGTGCAAATTTATCCCAAAGAGATCAGTTCTTTCGTGAAATTGTGGTGTAGGTTCCTTACTGAGCAAAATACCTGTGAAGGAGAAAAATTAAATTGTATTCTTTTCAACTGCTTTGGGAAAGAAAAAAAGCTGTAAGGGGAGGATTTTGAGATACATGGGCATCTGTAGCAGAGCTTGAAGGGTTTCAGAAAATGTAGACCGTGCTGTACTCTCTGAGGGAGGAACAAACTTCCCCCGTCAACACAACGAATGGTATTTAGATCTGTAAACTGCCTTCGATATCTAATCCTTTCATAGCTGCGTGCTTGAGACTAGTGTAAAACAGACAGTTTTACCCCCACATTTGTACTTTGCATCAAGTCAGTCATGGAAAAGTGACGTCATCAAACCATTATACACTTCTTTAGAAATACAAATAATCCCTCCATGAAATGGAGACTTTTTCTGAAAGGTTTTTTAAAAAATTCTGAAAATAATATTGGCTCATTGCTTAAAAATTTAACATAAAGAAGAGTGTCAAAGAAGGGGAAAATTAACGTTCTCATTACTCAGAAGTGTTAAAAACTCCTGTAGTTCCTGCCAGGATTTGATCCAGGCACTCGCCCTGCGTACACGTGGAGATCGGGCCGTAAACACTGCTCTGCGGCCGGTGTTTGTCTGAAAACTGCAACGTAAAGCTTTACCTGAGCTTTAGATGTCAGATGCCCACAAAACTTTTTAATAAACCTGAGTAACCTATTCGTTATTGTACATTTCAATTTACGTGTGCTTGCGATTTAAATATATCGACAGTGGGATGAATATATAAAACAATGGCTTAACTTTTTTTTTCTGTTGTTAATAACCCAAATGCAGAACAGATTAATTTGTTTTAAAAGGCTATTCTTCAAGCTTTAGAATCTCTTATTTTGTCAGAATCATCTGTATTCCATCAGCTGCACATCGCATGGTATTTACACCTACACATCACTCTATTTGCTCTGCCTGACAAAATGAAAAGTATTGGGAATTGTTCAGGGAAGTGTGCCAAAGGAATCTTAGGGGCTCTTGAGTTTTACATATTTTCCCAGTTACACTAATGAAAAGGAATTTGTTTGAGAACTCAGCTCGGAGTGCAGCTGTGGGGCACTGGATGTGTGTGCCGGAGCAGTCTCCATTGGCCCTTTACCGGTGTCTGTGCGGAAGCTTCTAGAACGTCTCTGAATTGCTCGAACAGAGCAGTTTAAAAAAGAAGCCCAGATCGGTCTGTGAAGAGAGTAAATTTCACATTAAAGAAAAATTAAAATTATTCATGTCACTTTTTTTTCCTGTAGAGTACCGAACTCTTGATTTGATTCTTTTTGCTTTTTAATTTTTTTTTTTTTTTTTTACTGTTTCAACCCTTCACGTTGGTCTGTGAGAAAGTAACCTTTATTGGCTTTTCTAAGATTGTGCTTTTCTGCCTTAGGTAGCTATTTAAAATATCTCTGAGTTTTTCTTTTATTTGTGTTTCTTGCAAACTAGAACAGAGATGTTTAGAAGAAACCCCAGTGACAGGACCTCGGGACTGTGGACCTCCGTAACATGTGATGGGGACACAGCCAAACGGACCAAGGGGTTTATCGTTAGATAATGAAAGCCTTTTTTAAAGAACCCTTCACCTCATGGCGATACCTGGATGAGTGGCATACATTCGTGCGCTGTGTAAGCATCCAGTTTTGGAGCTCACAGTTAGATCCATGGCTAATGGCAATAACGCTGTTTAACAAGATTCTGGATTTGGAGAGTTTTGCCACCATATAAGCAATCTATTTGATCTTTGAGTAAGTGGTAGGCTCCTCTCACATCATGTCCAAGTAGTCACAGAGCACTTCAGTGAATTTTTATAATGGGTGTCATAAACATTTGTCTCCGAAAAGGTGTTTAAATCCCTTTGTCAACTGTTTCACGCTCATCTGTGCCCTGGACAGGTGACAGGAATGCAGTGACATTCAGCATAATCCTTCACCTGAGTGAGCTCACGGCCAGTGTGCAGACCAGATGTGTCAGGAGATTTAGAGTAATGCCCTCTGGCAAGGTATCGAATAAACACAGAATAAATGCCATGGATATTAGAGGGAGCAGACCAGTCAGCCAGGGGGGGCAGTTGAGAAAAATAATGAACAAAAATCACAGCTCTCTCTCCGTAAACTCTCGGTTCCTATAGAAAAAGAAATTAGGTCAACACAGTGCTTGTTTTCTGTGTCAACTTGATAACTTGGAAGGCGAGCGAAGGACATGGGGATGGCAACCAAACCACATTTTGATGCCATACGCAGAAACGAGGTGGAATCAGTTTTTATTGTGGCTCTCCTTTTACTGCCCCCCAGTAAATACTTCCTACTTTCAGCTTTCCCTGACTTGTAACCGTTGGCAGAAAGCTAAGCAGTCCTGTGTTTCTAATTAAGACTTGGATGGTGCGCTGCAGTTCTGAGGAGGTCATCCCTGGGCGGGTCGCTCTTGGCTGTCTCTGGCAGCTCTGTGAGCACATCCTTGGGACTGAAAATGTAACCCTTCGTGTGAAGTTTAAGTAAACCACCAACTCCTTTGCAAACTGTGAGTGCTCAGTTAAATAGGAAGTTAACTCAAAGCATAAACACCTTCACATGACTCTGAGCCTTCGAGCGACCAGGCTCTGTGTGGCTGGGGGTCTGAGCATTGCTCCCCCAGCTCCCCGCCAGCGACCGACTTGCTGCTAAATCCAGTGACCACTTCTCGGCCCTCACCGGGCTGCAGACCTCTTCAGACTCTGGATACATCCTTGGTTTTTCTCCTGAGACTCCCTGAGGCTCCCTGCCTCCTCCTCGGGGCTTCCTTTACATTATGCTGCTTTTTTGGCTTCCTTTTGCTCTCTCTTCTGACTGTTCCATAAGAGAAAACCTTCTTAACAATTTTGTTATCTTTTTTCTTACTCTGTTCACTCTTGCTGACTGATCTTACCCATTCCCGTGCTTTAAATGACTAATTATAGTTAACGACTTCCATCCACAGAAACAACCTTGTGAGGTCAGAACACTTGCCTGGGTTTGATTTCCAGTTCCACTAATTGTGTGACCTTGGGCAAGTTACTTAAACTCCTTGTGCTTCAGTTTCCTCATGGTTCAAGTGGGAATAAAAATAATTAACCCAATAAATATAACACAGAGCCTAGCATATTGACAACCCCAAACCTACCCTCAATTTTGTCTAACTATATTTATTTATTTCTCAGGTCTCAGTTTAGATATTACTTCCTCCAGGAAGCCTTCCCTGATGTTCCAGATCTAGTTAGATCCTCCTTTCATGTGTTCTTATAATACAATCATTGCTCTATTCCCTCTATCGTAGTACTTAATCACATTCATTATAATTGCTGATTGATCTGTTCATGTATCTCATCAATCATGAGCTCTGTGTGGGCAGTGATATAATCCACGTTGGTCATCAGTGTGTCCCCAGGGTCCAGTAGCCTGGTACATAGGATACTTAATACTCATTTGCTGAATGAATGGTTGTTTGCACGGCTCTGGTGGTCTGAGATGGTTGAGGATGATGTATGTAAGGGCATTACTTCTTTGTGGTCATATCACTAGATTTTGCAATTCAGAAAACTATCATCAGTTTTGTTTTGGTTGAGTGTCCTGGACAACCTAACTCACAGAAGATAATATTGTAAGCCCATGTGATAGTTTTTAAAACCTGTCACAATGGTTAGGATACGCTAAGGAACAATTTTGTGGGGTCTTACGTGGGGATGTAATACAGGCCTGCCTGTCCTATCACATAGCACTGTGATATTATTACATCCGCACATGCGATGTTCAGCTCTGCAGGGTGTCATGGTCATGGCCAACAATAAGCTCCCCAAAGCACAGATGACCTTAGTGCGCTGAAGAGCTTTGGACTTTTTCTAAGTGTTTGAGGGTCTGCTGTATGTATGGGAAGAGGTGAGGCTCAGTGTGTCTGCAACCCAGAAGACAGGAGGCTACAGGAATGCACGTCTCCTCTTTAGGGCAGAGAACTTCCTAACGCTAAAAGCTGCTGGAAACGAAGAGCCACTCCAGAGGCAATGAGCTCCCACTGCTGCTTGTTTTCAAACACGGTGGGGACTAGCCTGGGCATTGGTGTCTGGAAGGAGACGGATGAGTGGGGGACATTAGGATCCCTCTAGTCCTGAGAGTTGAGTTAGGTCCCACAGGACCATTGAGTTAGGCCCTGTGCCCACATTATGTCCCCAGTAAATGGCCCTGGAAGAACAAATGCCAGATTACCCATCGGCAGGAAACAACACGAGCTTAATTTTTGAAACCATTCTGATGGACAATTCTCTGTGGTTCCTTGAAGTTGATGTTATTAGCACCACTGCCTAATGAATTCTCCTATTCTGGTCTCTCGGTAAAGTTGTGTCTGTATGTTGCTGTAACTAACCTACACATGGCCTTTGTGCTGTGGGTGGACCATAATGGTTTGAGAAAATTGATTAAGTGGATTTTGAAATGGAATATTCTCTCCTCATATCCTCTGATTTGGCCTTGGTACCGTAAGTTTATTTCGCATAGATTATCTAGGAATGTTGTTGGAGTCACTCACTTTTTTCTCTCCCGAACCAGGATCACACCCACCCCTCTGGGAGAAGGGAAGAGCACAGTCACAGTCGGACTCGTGCAGGCCCTGACCGCACACCTGAACATCAACTCCTTTGCCTGTCTGAGGCAGCCTTCTCAGGGGCCAACTTTCGGAGTTAAAGGTACGTCATATAAACAACTAGGATGTTTTTCGGAGCAAAATTAGGGGTGGGGGTGAAATCTTAAAGAAAAGTTTGAAAAGAGCATCATCAACAGACATGGAGTTAAAACTTACCAGAGGAACCAGTGCATTTTATCCCTACATGCACCCCCTCCTCCACACTCCGTAGGTGGAGGTCACCCCAAGTTGGTCCTCCTGCAAAGGGCGCTGCAGTAGGGGTTTGAAGGTAACCACCCCAAGAAGTCAGTCCTGCTGGTTTCCTGAACAGGGGCAGGTCTCTTGCTCAAGAGTCCAACCTTCAGCAGAATCCTTCGGTTTCATCAGAACCTTCTTTTGTCAAGCAATTTTGAAACCCTACCATTTATACCAGTGCTTTATCATCCCAACCGTGGGGAAGGGGCTTTCTGTTGAAGCAGTTAGAGACCCTTTCGGTCAGACCCGAGTCCCATCTCGTTTGGAGTGGCTGTGTGGGGCCCAGGGAGCTCTGGACACTGACCAGCTGTGGACGGAGACGGGGCGGGATTCCCCTCTGACTGTGGTCAGGCCAGCGTCTGGCACCGTCCCATCCACTGCTCTTTCTTTGTTGATTTATCACAAAGTCATTCTCCAACTCAATTCACAACAGCATCTATTACTTTAAGTATTGTTTGTTCTTGACACTTTGTGGGTTTTAGCAGTGTATTTATATTACTCTTGCAAATATTAATAACTGCTAACTCATTAAGTACTGATAACTCAAAACGTCACGCATTATGTAGTGGAATGAATACTAGACTTGGAGCAAGAAGGTTGAGGATTTATTCATGGCTGCATCTCTTACTGCTGTGTGACCTTTAGCCAGTTGTAACCTCCCTGAGCTGTATCTGTAAGAAAGAGTAAAATGACACAAGCCAGGCTTACCAGGTTACAGAGAAGACCAAATGAGAGAGTGCTGAAAAAAAGGGTAAACTATAAAATGGTATAGACATGGAAAGCATTCTCATTATGTTAGGAAAAATAAGTTTTTTTACTATAATAGTTTTATAATTTTGAAGGATAAGCAGCAAGGCGAATCATATATATTACTATCTAAAATGAATGGAAGTTTATAATGTGTTAGTCTGAGTTTATCAGATGGGGTTGTTTTTAGCAGAGTTTCTTGATACTTCATTGCACGTGCAGCTTTAATGGAGTGCAGCCACACAGATCGAATAATAAGTCCATAAGATAATCTCAGTTTGATGCAAGGGCATTTGCTGTTGTTCGTACCCTTTTTTTTTTAATGAGGAAACCAAAGTCCTTAAATTGCACAGCTGAACACTGTGAGCACTCTCTCCCCCCCTGTTCTACCCGGATAAACGGTTCATGTCTCTCACTGCCTTGGAGGCGCGTGCCCCCCTGTTGGGGTTGGGGAGCCGTGTCCCTGGGGCTCTATTCTGCTTGTCTGCGTAGCTGAACTTGGTGACTCGCTTTAAATGGTGCCTGCTCTGTTGTTTAGGAGGAGCTGCAGGCGGTGGCTATGCCCAGGTCATTCCCATGGAGGAGGTAAGATCTCAAAGGGACACGTGTCTTGTGTCACTGTTTCTCCTTCCTGGCACTTTTTTTTCTGTGTCCCCATAAACACAGCCCCACAGTGCTCAACTCCAAAGTCCCAGAGGCTCTGAAAACCAAAATCTGACTTATTGTTATGAGCTACCTATGGGTCTTGTCTGCGCCAAGACTTGGTGTAAATGTTCATATATTTTGCTCTAGAGATGCTGTTTTTGATGCATGGATGCTGCCCTAGACCCTGCTTGGGGTTTTTTATAGGTAAATTATATGTACATCACATCATGTCTCTAAATTCCAGAAAATTCTGATCCCAATACCCTTCTGGCCTCAACGGTTCCAGACAGGAGGAAGCAGACCTGTGTCTCCATTGACCACTATTTACACTGCCAAGTTCAGGAGGACTTGGAGTCTTCACTTCTGTACATTGAGACCCCAGAATCAGATAGTTTCCCCCAGAATGGGCCAGAAAGGCCACTGGTGCTGACTCTCAAGAACCCCTCCGTCCCTGACCACCATGCCCTTGTCTCCTGCATCTAGCCAGTGACTGGCTCTCATTACTTCTCTCCACACCGGCCTCTTAGTCCAGACCCTGAGAAGTCTTCCTAGAACCCAAGGCTGAGCAGGTTCCGTCCCTGTCCAGTACAGTTCAGTAGTTAGGCCGTCCCTGCACACCCAGCACAGTGTGACAGGTCCTTCTGGGCTGCTGCACTGCTATCTCTCTCCTGTCTCACTGTCTCAGGTCCCACACGGAGCCCTCCCTCTCCCCACCACATCACACTCCTCACATACTGCTGCCCAGGAATGGTCTTCCCTTTCCTGCCCTCCCTGCCCAGCATATACTCCCAGGCTCTGTTCCAGCCACTGATTTCCCTCGTACTCGGTGTTTGTCTCCATCTGGTTTGGTCAGCCGTGGTGAGTCAGAGACTCCAGGCCCCAGCATTTAGCAGAGCGCCCAGCGATAGTCAATGCTCACTAGGAGAGACTTGTTGGTTTTGTCAAAGGAATAGGAAAGATGTTTACCCAGGGAGGCCTGGATAATCTTCAGTTATTGGGGCTGGGGGTGAGAAAGAATAGTTCAGGCACTGCTGAGAGTAATATTCTCCAGCCGAAAGACCCAGAGCCAGGAGGCCAGCTTGGGGATCGAGCGTGCAGACCACGCCCAGGGGAACTGCTCAGGATGTAACCAGCAAATATTCAAAGGGCGTTGGTGTCCAGCTGTCATATGGCCTCAGCCGCATGGCTCGGAGTTGGGCCAAACTGAAGGCATAAGACAGTTGGAACTACCTCATGGTGGTCGGGTAGGTCAGACAGGCAAGCAGCGGGTTTGTTGCTGGAGTTCGGGAACCTCCCCACCTTCTCCAGCTCTCTACCCTGACTGAGCACAGGGCTTGGCACTGAGGAGATGTTTGTTGATGGAGTGCACGAACAGACAGGGTGTGCTGGACGGAACTTAATAAGAGATCATGGGAAAGTATTAGAAGAGAATTCCAAATGGACTGATGAATTGAGAGTGAAAATACTAGGACTTGAAGGGGTAGAAGGAGCCAGCCAGCCTTGTAGAATAAGGGAAAGCAGTGCAGGCAGTGGAACCTACTTGTGGGAAAGCTCTGAGGCAGGTGAGGGTCTGGTCTGTTCAGGGAACAAGAGGACACAAGCATGTGCCCGTGGGCCAGTGGGGCGTGGAGAGAGCTGAGGTAGAGACATGGGCAGGGGCCAGCTCTCTCCTCCTATTGAAGATCAGAGGCAAGAGGCTGGACATGATTTGAAGTAGCATGGGCTACCATTAAAGGGATCTGGACAGGGCTTTCTAAAAATCGCTCTGGCTTCTGTACTGCAGTAGATCAATGTGGGCCTGGGCAGATGCAGGAGTCTAGTAAGGAGACTGGGCAAGTGGCCCGGAGAAAGGATAGTGGTGGCCTAGCCCTGGATGTTGGCAGTGAGGATGGAAAAAACAGATGACAGTGATTTAAGACCTGTTTCCTGATATTTGCAGAATGAGACCTGGGGGGTGGGAAAAGGGGAGGATGCAAGGATGACACCCACGTTACTGGGGGGAGCAAGTCTATAGAATCATTTACTAAAGGGGACGACCAGGGACACAACGGGTGTGTGGCCAGTCCTGAGCTGGTCAGAGGAGTCCCATTGGGGCCTGTGGACGTCCAAGAGGATACCAAGTAGATAGTTGGAAAGAAAAACATGTATCACAATTCTAAAAAAGGCAAGTGATTCAATAGAAACATCAGAAAAGAGTAGTAATTAACCAAGAAATGTTTATCTTCATTAATGATCCAATTAATCTACATTGAAACTACTATCAGTGATCATTTTACTTATCAAATTGACAGAGCTGGATTTTTTAAAAATAGTAATAATACCAAATTTTGACAGAGAGAGACTGAAGAACACTTTCTTTTTTAAGATTTTATTTATTTATTTTTAGACAAAGGGAAAGGGAAGGAGGAGAGGCAGAGAAACATCAATGTGTGGTTGCCTCTTGCACAACCCCCCACTGGGGACCTGGCCTGCAATCCAGGCCTGTGCCCTGACTGGGAATCGAACCGGTGACCCTTTGGTTCACAGGCCTGTGCTCAGTCCACTGAGCCACACCAGCCAGATCCTGAAGAACACTTTTATATGCGGCTGGAAAGTATTGATAAAACTTTTTGGAGAGGAGTTAGAAATAGGTATCAAGAGCCTTAAAAATATTTATACCCTTTGGCTCAAATAAATTTATTTTTAGTTTATCCTAAGGAAAAATTGTATGTACAGAGAATTAATTTTAAAAACCATTTACCTTTTTACCTTCACAGTTTATAACATTAAAGAAATTGGGGGAAAAAACTTAAATGTCTTAATAACAGGATATCAAATTATATTTTGAAGACTAATGAATAAAAAATGCCAGTACTATTAACATTAAGTGCAAAAGCTAAGGTATAAACTATTATACTGTTATGATCTCAATATTTCAAATTACAAATTTTATAAAATATTTAATTTCCATATTTTTAGTGATTATATATTTTTTGTTATAAAATAAGACTTTAACTGAAAAGTAGAAATGTTAATCTTCCAACAAATGAAAAAATGTGACTTAAAACAGAACCCCACTTTTTAAAATAAGTTAACTCACTGTTTCAGCCCAAAGGTCACTTTGTTGCTGAGGTCACTGATCTGGTAGTTTTATCAGGTGGCACTTCAGCCCTTTTGAGAAGCAGTGTGGTGATATTATCGAGACCCTTTAACCCCGTGACCACACTGCTGGAAATATATCGCTTATTAACAACTGATTGGGGTTTTTTTTTAAGCAATTTGCCTGCATTTTTTTATAATTATATACTTATTTGCCAAAGTGAAAATTTGGGATCTACTTAAATTACCAGGCATAGGAGACTGAACAATTTTGGTACATCTGCTCAATTACACAGCCCCTATAAATTGTAACTATACATAAACAAGATTACTACAAAATAAGTTATATTAAAAAGCAGGTGCCAAATTATAAGTATGCTGATTTTACAAATGATAGTCATGTGTGCACGTAAGACTGGAAAGAAAATAGCAGAATCGAGTTGTGAGAACCATGTATTTTCTATTTCTCAGACTTTCTGTCATGTTTTATATTATTCTGTTACTATTTCATGCCCTGCCTCATTCCAAAGTATATTTGATATAATGCCCTTTGTAACTCATAAAATAATGTGTAAAAATGAAAAGACTGTAAGGAAAACAAAATAAGGAAACCAGTCACTAAGTCCCTCAGAACGCTTCACCCTCCACCTGAGAAAGGGAGAAAATCTGCGACAGAATTCTGTTCGGGAGTTCTCTGTGGTCAACCGGAAGACCCTGGCACTGGTTTTCTGGTTTAGGCTCTTTTAGGGGCTCAGCTCATTATAAGGCTCTGTAACTCGCATAATATTTTATTTATTCAGAAAGTCCTTGAATACTGCCGTGGTTGTTTTAAAACAAGTAGGAAGATGTTTTCGTTTCACTTGTAGTTCAACCTTCACTTGACTGGGGACATCCATGCCATCACCGCTGCCAACAACTTGCTGGCTGCTGCCATCGACACGAGGATTTTGCATGAAAACACTCAAACTGATAAGGTGAGAAAGCTTTCTTGGTGGCCACTGGGGGAATCTTGTCCTAGGATTCCTGGATTCTTAAAGAGCCCATAGAAAACTTCCGGAGTCTGTAAACTCTCTGAAATTTTATTCTAAATTTTGTGAATGTATGTATGTGTCCTTATTTTGCGGGGAGAGGGTCCGTATTTTGGTCAGATTCTCAAGTGAGTTTATGACCATGGCCACGTTGTTGAAAGGATTGTGTTAATTCTACTTTTTAAGCCAAATAATCTTTGAGACGAGTCTTTAGTTTTGGAGGTGGTTGGTGGGCCAGACCACTTCTCTTCATTCTGTCCGAAAGTCTAATCTCTGTTCTACACTAAGGGATTGGAGAGAGAGCTTCTTAAGACTGGTTACATGCGGCTGCCCTGCGTGTGCAGTTAGAGAGACCCGGCCCCTCGATGGCCTCAGGTGCATGCACTGTGAGAGGCGAACCATGCACCTGAGGGGGACAGGGTACTGGGTGCGAGTTCCTCATAGAATAGACGTGGATGAAAGTGGGGGTTTCTGGCACTTTTACAAGGGTCCTGACTACCTCCAATTAAAGTAACTTTCTAGTGTGTTTTTGAAGCCAAACTCTGATAAATATTAATCTGATAGTTATAAGGCTGTAGATCAAGAAATAATATATTTATGCAAACTCTTAGCAATGTGCGTTATGTCAGATGTAGTCAGATTTATGAACATGACAGAATTTAAGACTGCTTTGCTTATCTTAGCCAAGAATTTTAATAAGGTCTCTAATCTAAACAGTTTGCTTATAAATGTAATGAACTTTGTTGTGTCCTGTGACTAGTCCAAGCTCATGGTTGGCCCTTAAACTTTTATGGGGTTTTACTTTTGTTTTGTGTTCTTAGGCCCTGTATAATCGCCTGGTTCCTTCAGTGAATGGTGTTCGAGAATTTTCAGACATTCAACTTGCTCGACTGAAAGTAAGTCTGCAGTGAGGGGTCCCATGAAAAGGAAATATCCTAGAGACACATCAGAGTAATTGTCAAAGCCAGAAGTTTTGAGCTTGGTTTGTTTTTGGTTTTCAGACCCTCTGTGAAGTAGCAAACGATAAAGAGACAGATAAAGAGACAGTCCAGCAGGGAGAGTGTAGGACTGGAATCCCACCCCAGAGGGCGGGGTGGACGCTTCAGGCCTCACGTTCTTCTTCCTCTGTGAGAACCAGAGGCCTGCCCTGCAGGCCCAGGGTGCCCTAGTCCGCGAATAGACGCGAGTTTCCGAGAGTCCGGTTTCGTGAACCTTCCTCCATTTCTAGGAAATAAGATACAGCCTTTGAAAATTCATCTACTTAAGTTTTTGTTGCAGCAAGATACTAAGCAATCTTTTTTTTTGCCGTATTTATTTTTGTGGGTTTTTTTTTTACATTTCAATTATAGCCCACTGGTACTAAGCAATGATAATTCTTATCCACATTACTATTTTCTAGTACTATTTGTGGCTTAGTTTACTAATCTCATTAAATTTCCCCTTGATCTTTTTCAGAGACAAAAAACTAACTTTAATGGTATAAATTATCAGCACTATTTGGTAGTAATTGATTTTAAAAAGTTGCCCCCTGTTTCATACTCAGCCACGTGGGTTTGTTGAGAACAACACACAACATACCCTCCTATCTCAGTCCTGCGTGACACAATCCCCCCCGTCCCATGTGGGATGAAACTGCCATCACAGGGCTTGACTGGAGGGACCACCGCTTCGTGGCCCTCCGCAGCTGCAACAGAGAGACTTTCTGGCCCAGACTCTTTCCTTACACTTCTTCATTAAAAGCCATTTTCTCAGAATGTTCCCCTTGTAGAAATAGACACATTATCAATTTCGCTGGATTGTTTTCCTTCGGTGAATTAGAAATAACTGGTTTTGAAAACACAGACATAAAGTATACTTGAGGCATTGGTATTTGCACTGGAGAAGAAGACCTGGGAACTGGAGCAGCAGTCCCACAGACAGCGGTTGATGTCCCCTCCGAGCACAGTGCATGGTGGCCGCTGAGAGTGGCCGAGGCCTCAGCAGAGGTGGCCTGCACTCTCTGGGTGCTGCCAACCACATGACTTTTCCAGATCTGTCATGCTAAGGGCATGTTACAAATTTCAGTGTTTTCCACTTAGGAGGGTATTGGGTTATATGAGGTGACTTAACCTTCAGTTCACTCAGAGTTCAAGTTCAGCTTTTGAAAAGGCTCTCTGAATCATGGAGAAAATAGAGATCATTTCGGTTGCATCTTGCTTCTGTTCCTCCTAACACCTGGTGCTCTTCTTCTTCTTGCTCGTTAGAAACTGGGGATTGACAAGACGGACCCAGGGGCAC
The DNA here is from genome assembly GCA_004024845.1 of Tonatia bakeri. Lineage (NCBI taxonomy): Eukaryota > Metazoa > Chordata > Mammalia > Chiroptera > Phyllostomidae > Tonatia > Tonatia bakeri. The sequence continues at coordinate 47,766 of PVIA01001362.1, read as the reverse complement.
TGACAGAAGAGGAAATGAGGAAGTTCGCCCGTCTGGACATCGACCCCTCCACCATCACGTGGCAGAGAGGTGGGTGCTGGTCCCCAGACCCGGGGGGTGATAGCGGGCCAGCTGAAGCTCTAAAATCAGTTTCACAGAGACACGGTTTCCTTTCTTCCTGCTGCCCGTCTGCCCAGCTTGTGTCTCCTAAGCCCCCTATTTGCTTGTTCCCGTCCTTGTCTCTCCTCTCTGCAGTGGTCATCTCTGCTGACAGCTTAGGAGAGAAGCTGCGCCCCTTCTTCAACCAATGGCTGCATCCGGGCTCCGTCTCATCCACGCCCATGCCTTCTGCATGTCCAAGCAACGTTGCTTAATTTCCTTCTTCATCTCTTTCTTCTCTGGCCTCTTACTCTACATATGTTTAAAGTCCGTGCCTCTCCTTGTTTGTCCTCTCTACCCACCACTCTAATTTCTCCCTTTTATTTTCTTAGCACCACTCTAAGCAGCTCTTAAATTCGTATTTTCAGTTCTGATTTTTTTCTCTGAGTCTAGCACATGCTTCCAGCCAGTTACTAGAATACTCCCCACACTTTGAATGTACCGCAGGGGGAGTCCCCATCATCTCTGTCCTGGTCCTGGCCTTCCCGTCTCCCTCTTAGCTGGGACACCTCCCCCTTCCCCCCACACTGCCCTCTACCAGGAGGGGACAGAGGAAAAAAGGGTTCAACATGGGGTCAGGAGCTCTGGGTGTGTCTCCGCCCTTCCACTAACTTCCTGTGTGACGCTGAGCGAGCCACACGCATGTTCTGGGCCTCGGTCCTTGGAGACAGAGGTGGAGGTGCTCACTGCTGCCAGGAACGTGGCAATAGCACTTGCTGAGGGCAGAGGTGCTGCAGAGGATTCGATGGTACCTGCTCCTGGCCCGTCCTATGTGGCTCTTCTCAGACCTGCCCACCCACATTCCCATTTCTGCCCACTTCCATGTTTATCAGATGCCTGATGCATTGCGTTACCTTTTAATAGATATTCTTGCTTAAATTTCCATCCCCCAATTCAGTAGGTTCATATTGTAAAGATGTTGCTCTGTCACTACCTATCTCAGTTCTGGGTGACACAATTCTCCCCCATTCCCTGTGGCTTAAAATTGCCATCACATGGCTTGGCTGGAAGAACTGCCGCATCTCGGCCCTCTGCAGGCCCCTGTCTGCCCCCTGTCCTCTTCCCAGACCGGTGGGCCTACCTTCGTTCTTCCACCTGCGCTGGCCCAGCCAGCCGCACCTCGGCTCCCTGCCCAGGCCATCTCAGACACAGCCCAGGCCCACACCTTTATGAAGCTTCCCTTCTGGGAATCTGTTCAAATAGCTCATTAAGCACTTAGTGTTTTCCACAAACTGTGAGATGGGAAGACAAAGACAGACTTTGAATCTTGGCGCTACCATTTATGAGCTGTCCAACTTTCTACAAATGACTAACTCAGTTTCCTCTGTGAAATGGAGTCATAACTCCCTCCTCCACCTTGCACAGGCCCACAGCAACACGGGGGTGCTTTCTAAACTCCAAAGCACCACCCAAGCAATCCACAGGTGCCGTGTTGGTAATAGTTGTATGATGGAGTATTTCTGTGTGTCTATCTCCCAAACTACAGGAAAGTCAAATCTCTTTGGAAACTTGTAAAAATGTATTCTATTATAAAAGTAACAACATTGTAGAGATTCTAGAACCATTATGAGTGTGCAGTTAGTGCCATTGAATGCATCCACCAGGCTTACAGTGAGTGCACCATCACCACCCAGACCTTTTCATCATCCCTGACAAAAACTTGGCACCCGCTGAACAATAATGCCCCTTCTGCCAGCCCCTGGGAACCACTGTTCTACTTTCTGTCTCTGTGAATTTTCCTGTGCTCGACAGGATCATACAGTAATATTCTTGCCAGCGTATCTCGTCATCCTAGTGTTTTCAGCATCTGTCCATGTTGGAGCGTAGAATCAAAAGCCCATTCCTTTTTATGGCTGTATAATATTTCACTGGATGTGTCTACCACATTTTGCTTTTTCATGCATCTGTTGGGTACTTGGTTGTTTCCACCTGTGGGCTGTTGCGAACGATGTGGCTGTGAACGTGGATGTGCAAACATCCGTTCAAGCTCCTGCCTTCTAGTCTATTGAATAGACGTGTAGAGATGGACTTGCTGGGTCCTATGGCGATTCAGTGTTTAACCATTTGAGCATCTTAATTTCTACCTCCTTGTGACTCAGGTTTCAGCATAATATTAATGTCACCACTTCAGAAATGCTTTTCCTCACTGCTTAGTGAAAAATGGTACCTCATCCCCACTAATGCCCTGGCACACGCTGTCACCTCACCTCCTTTATCGTCTAAGGCGCTGACCACTCGCTGGCTTTTCTTGCTTATTCAGTCCCTCCCTGTGTCCTCCCTCTGGAGTGTCTGCACCCAGGAAGCCAGTCCTTGTCTCTCACTCTCCGCTGCCCCCCAGCACTCAGAACAGTGCCAGGCGCACACTGGGCAGCCAGCCCGTGCTCACTGATGGACACTCTGCTCTCTTCCCTTCCAGTGTTGGACACGAATGACCGATTTCTACGAAAAATAACGATCGGGCAGGCAAACACAGAGAAGGGCTATTCCCGGCAGGTAGGTGGCCTTTTCTTCATGGGAGTGGCTCTGCTCTCAGGAGCATTGGTTTACAGCGCTCCGAAGCAAGCTCAAAGCTCGTTCTCAGCTTTTGTCTCCTCCTTCCTCTGCCTGCAGTGGCCCCACTGGGGGGGCGGGGTGGCTACCACCGTTTCAAGGCGTCATTGGCAACCCCTCAGCAGGACTGGGAGGGATCAGAAGGAGAAGTCTCCGGCACTATGTTACCATCCTTTTCTTCTGTGATTTTAGTTGTGTTTCTGGGATGAGCCACTCAGGCGGGTCCGTTGTCAACCTTAACACTTTTTTTGCAGACCTGCCCAGTTATTAACTGCATCTGCATGACAACTGAAAAATGGAAATCTCAGGCACATTATTCAGATTTAAAAGCTAAAGAAAAAAAGCACCTCATTATTTGGCTGAATAGCCTGAGGAATTTTTAAGGCTAATGCCTCATTATCCAAATCCAGAGGAAGCAGAAGGTACATGAGGATGCCCACCTTCATTCTGATGCCCACCTCCGAGGTGGGGCAGTGGTGCCGAGGGAGCATCAATTCACTCCCTGGGGTTTCAGCCAGGCCCGGTAGACCTCTGAGTTATGGTTTTTTTTTTTGTAATGCGCTGTACATTTTAAGACATTTTAGATTTATGGCCTTTACATTGTTAAGTTTTCTTAGTGAAAGAATCACTTTTACTTTAGTATAAAGAAGAGAGATCATTCTAACACTAAAAAATGAAAATCTTGAGTATGAAGAAAATGACCTGCAAAAAACATTCAAAGACCCCTGACAACTCAGGAGAGAATACTTGCAATACATATAAAACGAAGGACTGATGCGCCAAACACGAAAAGAACTGCCACAGACGGATACTCAGATATTGCTCTCATTAAAGCCTTTCCTGTCACCGTCTTTAAAACTGTAGCTGCCTGGCCCTGGCTCAGTGGCTCACTTGTTTGGAGCGTCATCCCTGGAAAAGTGTCTGTAGTTGCCTGTCCCCAAACTCCATTTTTCTTTTCCCTGCTGCCCTTCCTTATCTTGTTTATTTTCTACCTCCCCTTACTAAAACACGAGTCTCATAAGGACAGGGCCTTCTGTCTCATGTCCACTGCTGTGTTCTCAGCGTATAGACCTTGGTCATATGGTAATAGTAGATACTCAATAAATATTTGTTAAATTAATGAACAGAATAAGTAAAAAGCAATTTACAAAGACAAATTAAATGCCAGTACATAATCATAAAGCTGCTGATTAAAACACAGTGCAGTAACATTTACCTATGAACTGATTGAAGCATTTACTGTTGAACATTCGTGAGGATGCAAATGAAGGGAGACTTTTTTACAGAGCTAGCGGGTATGTAAATTATGGTAGGGCCTCCTGAATGACAGTTCGTTAGTTCTAAATTTTGAAATGACCCAACAGTTTCAACTCCAGGTCTACAAATGTCAAAGAAAAAGGAGGAAGTGAGGAATATTTGCATTTGGGAAGGGGAAAAACCTGTATAAGGATATTAGTTGCAGCATGCTTGTGATGGTGAAAATTTGTAACAATCGCAATGCCTACCGGTAGGGTTGTCACGTGCCTTTGGTGCCTCCCCCTGCAGCACAGGGACATGTGGCCGTAGGAAATAATGAAGTATACATGGGTGGGGGAGACTTAGAGCTCTCATACCAGTGTGAAATGGAAATGTTAAAAAACAGCTTTAAAAATTTGAAGTAAAATACACATGGTATAATCACATTTGTGTTAACAAAAAGCCAGCATACACATTCATACATCTATGTAAATGCATGAAACGGAAGCTGGTGAGATGTACACCAACTTCTGATGTTTACATCTGGGAAGGGCGTTGGGAAAGAAAGAGAGTGGTAAGGAAGACCTTTCACATATTCTCTGCATTTTTCCTGTAACTGGGCACTGATTTGAATGCCTACTATGCACCTGGTATCAGTAGGCTCATTACTAGCACATTCCATTTGTAAAGCTGGTTTACAAATGAGGAAACATGTCACATTATTTAAGTAGCTTGTCCGAGATTATATCCTGTGTTGCTTTATGTATAACAGTGTTTTTAAATAAAAGGGGATTATATTTAAAAACTTCAACTGCTCTTTTTAAATCATAAGACCCTACTAAAAATCTTTTTATGTCAATAAAGGGAGAGCTACGTGATGACTTTTTAATGGTCACAGAATATCTCATCTTGTAGATATATCACAATGGATTAACCAGTTCCCTGCTAATGGACACTTAGGGTATTTGCAGCGTTCAGCTGTCATTAGTATGCTGATACACACAAAGGCAACACACACATATTCACGTGTATGATAATATCCTCAGGACGAATTCCTAGATCCACAATTGCAGAGTCAAAGTTATCAAGGATGCAGGTGTCAGATGTTGATGTGTGTTTCCACATCACCTTCCAGAAAAGCCGTGTCCGTTCACATCTTTGCCAGCATGCCTTTATGTCCTTTGTTTCAATTTGTTATTAACAATAAGAAGAATCACACTTACACCTTTATATGATTCAAAATATTTTATTTGCAACACAAAGACGAGGAGCCCTCTCCATCACTCAGTCAATAAACTGAGCCGCTCTCTGCATCCTTCAGCCACTGAAATGAATAACAATGACATTTATATTGATTCAGTTCATTCCACTATCTTGTGTTGCTCAAGATACACAATTTTGAAATTGTAATGATTACAAAGGAAGAGCTTGTATGTGTCTTATGAATTCCACCTATTACTTATGCAGGTAATATTTTAAGAATCTTTCTAGTCTCATGTTGTATATAGAAAGTCTCAATATTTTTAGTCATGTTTTATATGCACCCTTTATCATGGAATGCTAGTATAGAGAATCCTAAGTATCATACAATGAAAACTCACTTATGTTTGGAATGGGTTATATTGAGAATGTAATAATTAAATATAGTTGCATTTGACTTTCAGGTAATATTTTTTCATTAAATCGATGAGGAATGAAATCTCAGTCAGGAAGTAGCCAGAAAGTTCCTTGGTTCCTTCATTTCCTTTCTTGTCAGTGACGGAAATGGACAATAAAATGTTTCATAAGGTGATCCCACTAGGGCAGAGCCCTTTTCTCTCTGCGTAAGCTCGAACTCGTCTGGCTCTCATGCCCCTTGGGAAGAAGAGAATTCGGCCGGAGTGCAGTGCAGTGGCTTGTCCTGGGGCTGCATTAGGAGGCGGAAGCGCACGTGTGTGTCTTTCGGTCCCTGTTGCTCTGCGCAGCCTGGAGCCAGAGCCCGGAGAGGCAACAGGAAAGAGCAGACTGTAGTTGCTCCCCAGGGCTCGTTGCTGGGCACTTCGAGAACTGATGTGGCCACGCCCCTCTATTGCCACGGTGGATTAGCCAGTCAGCGTGTCCTCACTGCTGGGTCGAACCCTCTCTCGGGGAAGCTGGCCTCAGGACCATCTTCCTTCACTGTCTGCTGCTCACTCTGTCCTGGACAGGCAGCCGCAGCCCTCTGACACCCTGGTGTGCGACGGCAGGCGTGGTCAGCAGACCGTTCACTCATTCAGCCAATAAGCACTGAGTGCTTGTTGGGTTTCATGTTCAACCCTGCAAGCTGGGGATTCAGGAGTGAACCCTCCCCAAAGGGTGCCTGCCTCGATGGCACTGCCAGTCCCTTGGTGGAGACGTGCATCAGAGTGGGAATCACATGACTCACTCATTACAAGTCCGGAATATGCTACGGAAGCAGATAGCGCCGTGAGCTGTTGGAACAGGGACCTAACCAAACCAAGTCCTGCTCAGCACAGCCAATGGAGGAAGCTGGTGGCCACCCTAGGAGGCCACCCTAGAGAACTCAAGCCCAGAGCCGTGCGTGCTCTAGACGCTCAGAAAACACGTGCCCCGGAGAGGGGCCCGTCGGGGAGAAACCCCTGGTTGGCCAGAACTGAGTTGCTGAGATACGGCTCTGTGGAAACGGCGGTCCAAGTGGCCCTGCCACTGACCAGTACCTTTGCTTTCCTCCTCAGGCGCAGTTTGACATCGCTGTGGCCAGCGAGATCATGGCGGTGCTGGCCCTGACTGACAGCCTCAAGGACATGAAGGAGCGCCTGGGGAGAATGGTGGTGGCCAGTGACAAAAACGGGCATCCCGTAACAGCAGAAGATTTGGTGAGTGAGCCCATTGGAGGATGTCCAGAGCGCTCGCTGCCCCTGCTCTGTTGTGGTCAGGAGGACAAAGGTTTTCTTTCTCCTGTCCGCGTGTGAAGTGGGAAGTCAGAAGTGCTGCACACACATTGCTTTCCCCCCACCAGCCTGTGTGTTTTACAGCTTCATAATGTTCTCACAGGCCTTTATAGCATGCTCATAAATGGTTGCAACCAAAGCATGTGAACTTGACTTCACAAGCTTTTCCCAATTCTTGCCAGTCCTGATCTCGGCTCAGCCTGGAGCGGGGTCATCCTGCAGCCCCTCCATAGCTTCTGAAAAAGTGTGATCTCTGCCAGCTTTAAACTGAGGGTAAATCCCCTTTTGAAAGATAGGGAGGAAGTGGGCCCACCTTCATGAAAGGGATGATTAAGTGAATCTGGCACATTCTTGGCTCCGGCTTGTTCCCTGGGTACTCTGGCTTCTTTAATTTTGTGCCTTAGATTTGGGTTCTCCATTGTAGAAGCAGGTCTCCGCCGGACTCGGGGGTCCTCTGCCAGCTTCTCTTTGAGGGGAATGATGCTTTCCGTAAAGCTCTCGTGGAATCCTGGCACACCTCAGCCTTTTGTAGTTCTTCCTCTCATTTGGCACACTGATCTTTTTGTTCTTTTTGATAACCATCTATAATGTTACCTCAAGCCCCATCAGTGGAGCAGTGATTTCGTTTGCGTGCACGTGTACAGGGATGCACATAGGCCTGCTGGACGGCCGTTACTGTAAGTGGAAGCTCACTTCCCACACGGTGGGTCACAGGCAGTAATGGAATCTGATACACGCACCGCCAACTGAAAAACAGTTGTGGAAGGGGAAAGGCAAGATTAATATTTTATTGATTCCAAAAACTTAGAACATAATATGAATCCTTTGCCAACATGTCTTGATTACTTTTTGGCTGCTTTAGAAGAAATGTATCTCACTGACTCATCTCATAGGTCTTTGTCAAGTAAATTAAATAAATATGTTTATATCAGCAGCTTTCTAGAATGCTTAGTACTAAGCCTAAAGAGGAAGCCTGTGTTCAGCTTGGTGTAAAAGTACCGCTTTTCGAAAATTGTCCAGGCCTTTATATTTCTTTACATTCTTCTCAAAACGGACATGTTACAGTTCCTATATAAATATATTTCTTTGTATCGGATTAACTTTAAGTGCCAATAAATATATGTCAGGGGTCACTTGAAACTTAATCCTCAAATATTATTTCCCTAAACCTACTTTTTTCTGTGTGATAAAAATCTTGGATCCGACACAAACTCAGAGTCTGCTTTCTTCAGTTATCTTTTGTGTTTCTTCTTTGCAAAAAGTACTTCATCTCTGCAGATTGCATTGCACTGAGTTGGAACTCTCAGCAGTTGGTCCACCATAGGAAATTAAGGGAGGACTCTCGAACTTCTATACTATCATTTTACTACCTTATGGCTTATTTTCAGTTTGGTCAAAAGGATTTATGTACTGCAGTGAAAATTGGAATAGATGGCCTCTAAACTTTCCTAGAAGATAATTGATATCCCCTGATAACTGAATTCTGATATCCGCTGGGAGAATATGTTCAAGCCCCGCCCTCCATGACCTCGGAACATGGAACAGGTGACCCAGCTTACAGTGGGCGTGGCAGCCCCAGCTGTTCTCAGAGGGGAAGTTGCTTTGCACGGGTTTGATAACAGAGTGTGAGGAGCAGAAGATGAGATGTGGCATGGAGAGCCAGGCAGGTGGTAACCCTCCTGAGACAGTCCAACAGAAATGCCCAGTTTCCTTTCTCTTTTAGTTTCTTGAGCTAGGTGTACGTGACCAAGAATTAGAAGCAAAGATTGTGTGCAGAAAAGCAAGCAAACTACTCTTTTCTTCTACCTGCTCTGTGTTAGGAAAAGAGAATTGATTTATTTGTACCAATCCTTGCCAGCAACTTTAAAAGTAAAACATCTTAATGTATTTATACTTTCTTACAGTGTATATTTTGTAAAAATCAAATGAAAAATAAATTGGGTTTCCTTACATAAATCTTAAATGATGAAATATAGTAAAAGTAGAAATTGATCACCTAAGAGAAATGTACCTTATTGGTGGTAGAATAGGGAGAGAGTAATAAACTAATGGACGTTGGAGAGAGGAAGATTCTCTAGATTCTCCTCACTGGTCTGTTCAGAGCTGTTCCACGCCACTTGAATTTCTCACAGCTGCATTCACATGCATCTGCTCCTAGTATAGCTTTGCAATAACTGACTAGTCTGTTAAAAGACAGTTGCCAGCCCTGGCTGGCGTAGCTCAGTGGATTGAGCGCGGGCTGCGAACCAAAGCATCGCAGGTTCGATTCCCAGTCAGGGCACATGCCTGGGTTGCAGGCCACGGCCCCCAGCAACCGCACATTGATGTTTCTCTCTCTCTCTCTTTCCCCCTCCCTTCCCTCTCTAAAAATAAATAAAATCTTTAAAAAAAAAAAAGACAGTTGCCCTCAAATCCATAGAATGCACAACAGCCCAAGTTAATGCTAATGGAAACTATGGGGGGAAAAGAAAGATACTTGCCAGTGTCTTTAGAAAAGGTGGAAGGGATTTTTTTTAAGTGTGCTCTGTGGCCTTATTTGACCAATGTTTTGTTTTGTTTTTTAAGATTTTATTTATTTAAATAAAACAGAGAAAAAGAGGAAGAGAGAGTGGGAGAGAAACATAGATGTGTGGTTGCCTTTCACATGTCCCCAACTGGGGACCTGGCCTGCAACTCAGGCATGTGTCCTGTCTGGGAATTGAACTGGCGACCCTTTAGTTCACGGGCCGGTACTCAGTCCACTGAGCCACACCAGCCAGGGCATGACCGACTATTTCCAGCAGTGCTGAGACTTCATCCCTGTTGTCTCACCTCTCTTCCAGGAAAGGGGGCCCTGCCCTGAGTGTCCTAGGACTGGGAGGAGGCAGCCTCACTCTAGGCAGACAGAGTGTGAGACACAGAAAACCAGAAGCCTTTCAAAGGCTTCAGTGTCGGGAGTGCCTTCTCTGTCTGGGGTGAGAGGTGGAGAGGCGGTGGGAAACCAGAGTGGGTGCTTTGAGACGGCGCCCTCGCCCGCTCTGTGAATAGCCTTGTTTCAGTTCTTCATGTCTTTCTTTGGGCAGCAGTGAAATCCCTGGTGATGAAAACATAATGAGCAGAACTTCCCGAAAACACCTGTAGGCAGGCTACAGGATCTGCTTTCTGGCAGACCCCTTCAACACCCGCAAGGAAGGTTTCGGAAAAGCTGCAATGACTGTTGCTTTGCCATCACTTGTTAGGTCTGGCGTGGCTGACATGCATTCGGCGGGGGGGGGGGTGCGTGAGGTGGGTGAACAGAGGGTACCCGGGAGTGACAGCAACCTGTGAGGAAGCCCACCAAGGAGACAGGCTGGTCAGAATCAACTTTTGTCAATAATCAATGTTGTTTTTTTCTTTATAGGAGAAAATGTTTGTTTAGTTTATTTTTTCATTATAGTTGACATACCGTTACTTTAGTTTCAGGCGTACAACATAGCAGTTCAACGTTTATATACCTTGTGATCACTACGATAAGTCCAGTAACCGTCTGTCACCACACATAGTTATCATGCAGCTGACTCTGTTCCTTATGCTGGGCCTTACACCTCTGCGACATCTTCTCATAACTGGAAGCTTGTGCTTTTTAATCTCCTTCCCTTTTCCACCCCATCCCCCATGCCCTCCAGCCTGGAAACCATCAGTTTGTCCACTGTGTCTGTGAGTTTGTTTCTGTTTTGTTTTCGTTTATTTGTTTAGTTTTTTAGACTCCACATGTAAGTGAAGTCATGCAGTATTTTTCTTTTTCTGTCTGACTGATTTTACTTACCCTGATAGGTCTTTCCATCTTGTTGCAAATGGCAAGATTTCTTTCTTTTTTATGGCTAATACTCCATTGTGTATTTTCTCTGTCTGTTCATCTATGATGTACACCTAGGTTGCTTCCATATCTCAGCTGTTACTGGTAATGCTGCAGTGAACATAGGGGTGCATGTATCTTTTTGAATTATTTTTTTTCTTTTTGATAAATACCCAAGAGTGGAATTCCTAGGTCACATGGTAGTTCTATTTTTAGGGGTTTTTTTAGCAACCTCCACACTGTTTTCCACGGTGGCTGCACCAGTTTACATTCCCAGCAACAGTGCACCAGGGTCCTCCTTTCTCCCCATTCTCGCCGAGTCTGTGAGTTGTTTCTTCTCGATACTCGCTGGTCTGACGGGCACGCGGTAACACCCCGTGGTTCCGATGTGCATTTCCCTGGTGCTGAGTGACACTGAGCATTGTTTCGTGTGTCTGGTGGCCATTGCACGGCTTCCTCTGAGAAATGTCTGTTCAGGTCCTCTGCCCGCTTTTTAATTGGATTATTTTTGATGTCGAGCTGTACGACTTTTTTACATATTTTGAATATGTCATTTGCAGGTATCTGCTGCCATTCAGCGGGTTGCCTTTTCATCTTGTTGATGGTTTCTACCATCATGCAGAAGCTTTTTTTTTTTTGATGTAGCACCTTTTTTTTTTCTTATTGCCCTTGCCTGAGGAGACATATCCAAAAAAATATCTTAAAGAGTTATGTCATAGAGTTTACTGCTTATATTTTCTTCTAGGAGCTTTATGATTCCAGGTCTTACATTTAAGTCTTTAATCCATTTTAAGTTTTTTTTGCATATGGTGTAAGAAAGTGGTCTAGTTTCATTTTTTTCCATGTATCTGTCCAATTTTCCCAACACCTTTTATTGAATAGACTGTCTTTACCCCATCGTATGTTCTTGCCCCCTTTGTCATATAGTAATTGGCCATATAAGCATGTGTTTATGTCCGGGCTCTCTGTTCTATGTGTCTGTTTTTGTGCCAGTACCATGCTGTGTTGATTACTGTAGCTTTGTAGTGTAGTTTGAAATCAGGGAGCATAATGCCTCCAGCTTTGTTTCTCTTTCTCAGGATTGCTGTGGCTGCTCCAGTTTTTGTGGTTCCATATAAATTTCAGGATTATTTGTTACAGTTCTTTAAAAATGTGCCATTAATGTTTTGGTCAGGGTTAAATAATTGATGTGGGTTTCTTTGTTCTCTCCTTCAAGGGGGTGACAGGCGCTTTGACAGTTTTGATGAAAGATGCAATAAAACCAAATCTGATGCAGACCCTGGAAGTAAGTGATTTTTTTTTTATAGAAATTGTTGATAGTTTGCATTCATTGCATTGCCTGTGTGTCCCCCTGCAATGTGGGCATTTCCAGCTGATGTGAGCCCATGGGGAGCATCCGAGTAACTCCTTGGTCTTCCAGAAAAACTAAAAGGGTGTTTACAGTTCTTTAATATAATTTGTACCTTGGCTAATGCAGTCTGAATTGACCAGAGTAGGAACTTAGAATTCAAGGTCTGTCTAATGCCCTAGTAAGTTGTGTGGCCACATTTACATATTTTCTCTCTTGCCTTTTCTTCACTTAGTCTCTCATAATAATTAGTTTTTGAGTGTTTTTATTTTTGTTTTTTCCAAACAACACAGAGTAAATGCTAAGAAATATTTTCTAGGAGAGTATGCCATACACTGCTTTTATAAGAATATTGGGGTTTATTTGTATATGACTTACCTGCTCTTGTCTTTGTTGAACTTAAATTTCCTCATCAAACTACCTCTTTTTTTCATCCAGGTTTTTAGTCACTCGTATTGCTCATTTGACATAGTAATTGTCTACCTCCCTGCTCCTAGCTAATGAGAACCCGGGATTGGGGTGCAGACAAGGAGGCAGTATCTGAGTCGAGTTGACAAAGAGACAAGTGGAGTGGAGGGAGTGGGGTCTGGGAAGACAGTGGTGCACCAGTAAGTGTTTTAACAGCCAGCTCCCTGGGTGAAAATCCCTGATTTGTAGCACTTGCCAATTTCTGTGGTGTAAATGTTCCCACAATGGCCAATTTCTGGCTCCCTTCCTGACTCACTGAACAGTGGAGTTGGGCAGAAATGCATACCATCAGTGGTGCAGGCGTCTATTAGTCCTCAGGCTGTAATGGGACAGTAAGAAGGGCAGAGGGCAAGCATGTTAGCGGAAGACATAGCAGAAACACAAGCAGAATTTCCATCCGATTGTTCATTTATCCAGCTGATACAAAGCTGAGCTTGAGTCTTCACTCTTCCATTTACTAACTGCTCAGTGCTTTAATAATCTCCTCTCTTTTCTCCCATGTAACATGGTGAGAGTCACAGTGACTCCCTCACCCAGCAGAGTCATTGCAGACATTCAGAGTTTGCTGAACATATAACAGACTTTGTAGGTGCTTGGGCATGGCATTGAGCACCGGCGCCCCCACCCTCTTGGAGCCGGCTCTCTCATGGGGGAGCCAGACGATAGAGAAGGAAGTCAACACATAGCCTGTCAACTGGTGGCAAAGACCGGAGAAGGAAAATAAGAGGAAGTGAGGGGACAGAGTGATGTGGGTGTGCGGTGTGGCGTCTGATGAGGTGACATCTGAACGAAGACGAGAAGAAACCAAGCGTATATCTGGGGGAAGAGTAACATTAGTGCAAAGGCCCTCAGCAGGAATGTGTTTGCAATCAGAAGGCACCAGCAGTGGCAAGAATCTCAGTACGAGATAATACAATAGAAGTGTGGGACCAGAGAGAGCTAGAAGGTCCCATGCAGGTATGACAGGAGGCCATCCCCTGAGCAGGGGAGGGCGCAGCGGAAGTACCACTTAGGCCTCTTGCTCCTGCAGCTGAGCTCCACCCTCTCCTGATCTGGCCGTCAGGGCAAATGGCTCTGATATGAGCTATCTTGAAACAAACACTTTCAAACCCTCCTGGGGTCCCGTGGCCCCATCCAGCTACGGCCGCACGTCTCTGCTCCCCTCCCAGTGGGATGTCACTGTCTCTAACTGGGGTCCACACATGCTCACCTCCCTCTCTCCTCGGTAACTTCAGCCTGACCTCAGTTTCCACCTCTGCTGACCGCTCCTCTTGAGGTCACCTGTCTCTCCCTGTGACCAGATCTTTGTTTCTCTGTCCTTGCCTGTGTGACCTCAACGGGATGTGACATGGCTGATGGTCCTTCCTTCTGGGTCATTTCTTCCAGCTTCTGTGACATCTCGCTCTCCAGGACCTTCTTGGTGGCCTCTCCTCCATCTCCTTCGCTGGCTTCTCAGCTCAGCCCTTAAATGTCGGAGGACCTGAGACCTCACTCCTCCAGCTGTGCTCCCCCCACTATCAGCATGTGATGACCCCTGAACTCTGGCTCTGACTCTCCTGACCTCAGAATTTCACACTTGTAGGTAGACTTACCAAGAGCCACTTGGGTGGGTAGAAGGCATTTCAAACTTATTAAGTAAGTTCTTTGATTCCCAACCTCCTCTTCCTTCCTCCTAACTCGCTCCTTCGCCCAAACCCAGTCAGTGAGCGTTCCAAGCGAAAAAAACCTAGAGGTCGTCCTGGAGGGCCCCAGCCTGCCTCCGCCACCCACATGCCCACCTGCCCCACCACCACAGCCTCCCAACTGGCCTCGCTTTTTCCATGCTTCCTTTCTCCACCTTCCTCCACTCAGCTGCTCTAAAACCTCGTCCAGTTCCTGTCGCCCTCCTGCTTAGAGTTCCTGGGCGTTACCCATGATCACTTCTGGCCACCGGAAGGATCTGGCCCCCACCCCCACCTATCCCCGTCTCGCCCCTCATCCTCTCTCGCTCACAGCCCAGGCCGGCTCCTTGCAGACCCCGCCAGCCTGGACGCTCCTCCTGCTCTTCGTGGCTCCTTCACTTCTCTCAGGTCTGACGTCATTTCAGTGTCAGCTTCCCAGGGGGGCCTGCGGGCCACTCAGTCCAATGCAGCCTCAGTCACTCTGTCCTGTCATAGTCTTGTCATTCCTTGTATGGCCCAGAATGTTGTCCGAGAGCTCCTGTGGTCTGGTTTGTAAAGTCCATTATGGAGAATATCTATAGCTTTGTCATTGAGAGAAACCAAGATCTTGCATTAATTTCCTAAGTGTTCTGCATATAAAGTGAAATACCAAACTCATGAGAAGATAGCTTTATATCTTTGGATTAGTCATGGGATTTTTTAGACAAAGCATTTAACTGGGCACTGTGTCATATAGCTACAGACACCAGTTGTGTGAGCATGTGTGTCTGAATGTCTAACAAAGATTCGTACACATTGTTGCATTCCATCTCCGTACTGGGAGTTCCAAAACCAGGGCTCTAATACTGCCTTAGTGATTAACACACTGTGTGGCCTTTAATTTTAGATGAAAATTTAAATGCTGCTGATCTAGTCCTTGGAGTGGTTATATCAGGAATAGCAATGTGTTTATGTTGATCCAGCCACACCCCGTCACCTGTCCACCCTGGAGACCAGTGCCCACTGCTTTTCAGACAGATGGCCACGGTCAAAGTTGCAATGTGTAGAGGAGTGAAGGCAGCTGCCTGCCCCGGGACAGAGCCTGTGACCTTGTCCTTACTAAACGTTTTCCACCTCCACACGCTTACTCAGGCAACCTCGTGCTGGGACTGGTAAGCTTAGGAGGTGACAGGGACTTTGTCTCTTAAATGGTGTTTTCTTCAGAGCACTTGAAAGCTTTATCTGAATAGAAGTGAGAAATCAGACATACGTAGACAGGTAGATCTAGACACTAAACCCACAGGTATACATATCCATAAACATACGTGTCTGGGTTTCATAGTCTCGGCTCTATTTCCACGTACATTCATGTGACCTTCTCCAGACCCTGTGACTGTCCCTCCTGAGGACTTGGGGAGGAAAAGTCAATAGAGAGCGCAGAGCGGCTTTGATAAACTCCGTCTTTTTCATTCTGAGAGATGACTTTCCTTTTACTTCTGCTTTTGTTCAGCTTTCTCAGCTTTGAAGCGTGTTCAGCCAGCAGCCCATCAAGGTCCGTGGGAATCCTGCACGACTTGCAGCCCCCACCTCCCGCACATTGCCCCCCGTGTCCCTGTGTCAGTGAAAGGGCAGCCTGTGTTTTCACAGGTGGGGCTGAGGCTTCGTGTACACAGACCCCAGGGCCTTGGCTGGGCTCTGAATAAACCTGAACACTTTCATACGTGTGGATAAGTTCTTTTAGACAGGGCTGCAGTCCATTCTCATCGAGAAAGGGAAAGTGTAGACATAACATTAAAAATAAATGTATAGACAGAGTTCTGTTCAAAGGATGAAAATGTAATGGTTATCAGACTCTCAACATGTTAAGACAAACAATGAGAAAGACTTGAACAGAATTTTAAAAAATCAGAATAGCGAGCTTATTACTATGAATATTAAAACTTTATGCTTACTTATTATTGCACATACAATATCCCTATGTAGTTGGTCTGCCGTGAATTGAATTGATTTTTATGCTTACTTTCAGTTTTTCTTGAACTAATTTATTAGTGAGAAAAAAATTAAATAACTGTCTTAGACCATTAGTGTCTAATTCCATTCTTTAAAAATATAATGCAAAGTAATGTGAACTAAGGACAGGGGTTTATACCATGGTCGATGAGGCAGCGACCAACGGTGGCTTGTCGAAATTACTGTGGGAAATAGCTGATTCTGAGTGTTTTTTTTTTTCCGTGGTTCAGCATTAAATGTAGAATAATGCTGGTCTAGAATACATAAGGAACTTGGACCTTTAAAAGAGGATGTTGTAACTTTCCTCAAGAGAACTTGTGCATTAAGTTTGCAGTATTAATAAAAGCGGGATGGCTTAGGTGAGTCTCATAAACACCCAGCAGTCTGGCCCACCTTGTTTGCCCCAAACTGACCTCCGTTTGTCTTTGGGGGTTTTAATTTTTTGTTCTCCTTCCACAGGGGACACCTGTGTTCGTGCATGCTGGGCCCTTCGCTAACATCGCCCATGGCAACTCTTCGGTGTTGGCCGATAAAATTGCCCTGAAACTGGTGGGTGAAGAAGGATTTGTAGGTAAGTCATTTCTTCTCGATGTCGTTGTTGCAGAATATTGAAGAAATCTAAAAGATGATGACTGGAATAGAGTGATGTCCACACAGGCTTGATATAATTCTTTTTTTTTTAAAGATTTTATTTATTTATTTTCAGAGGGGAAGGGAGAAAGAGAGGGAGAGAAACATCAGTGTGTGGTTGCCTCTCGTGCTCCCCCGTCCTGGGGACCTGGCCCAGGACCCAGGCATGTGCCCGGATGGGGAACTGAACCAACAACCCTTTGGTTCACAGGCCAGCACTCAGTCCACTGACCCACACCAGCCAGGGCAACATTTATTCTTTTGGACCCACCTTTCACAGATGGTCATAACATTGGAAAAGCCCTATGGTCTGGGCTCCGCTAGTGAAAGGATATTTTGGTGGAACCATAGATTCAGATGTCAAGTGCATATGGGTTTCTGCATAAGCTCTGATACTCTCTGGCTGAGAGACCTTGGACACATTTTAGTGACCTCTGAGCCTCAGTTTTCTCATCTGTACAATGGTGATGGCAATATTGTACCCAACCTTGTAGAGTTATTGTGAAAAGTAAATGAGATTATTCATTCAGCAAATATTGAGAACCTACCATGTAACAGGAATGCGACTTAGAGCTGGGGATGCCATGCTGAGCAGGGTAGACTTAGCCCTGGCCCTCTGGGAGCGCCCTGTCTGGTGGTGTTTGTAACTTGACAGGAGAGAGTGCCCATTCAGTGTTAGCCATTGTTCGCAGCAGTAGTTCTATTAATAACTTAAAGTGAAACCAGTTGGCTCTCCTTCGAATCCAAGTACGTGTCTTGTGGCCTAATAGAGTCCAGAGTCCCGGCCAGTCCACGTGGAACATATCATTGGCAGGCCTTCAAACGTTTGCTGCTGTCAAGCTCTCCTTTGTGGTACCTGTTTCTCTGGCTTCTGTTGGATTCCAGCCAGAAAGAGGGGGCAGCTGCCACAGAGTTTGCGCAGACAGTGCCAGATCCTGCCCCCCACCCCCGTGATAGTAAGGCCGAGACAAAACAAAAGATAGACAAGGATCCGTGCGATGACCCCTTATCTTGACATTGAGGGTTTACACGGACAGATTTCCATAGGCTGACAGGTGATGTCCGTTTACCACATGAGTCTAGCATTTGCGTCTTCCACACCAGTCCTCAGCCTTATATCAGACTCAGAAGTGAGTTATTTTATTAGAAAGATTCTGCCAGACAAAAGAACTTAGCTGTGCATTTTTATAAATTCCATTCAGGGCTGCGAGGCTGCTCGGGAGTTCCTTTCAGACACAGTCAGGAGCAAAGGAGGATTTATGTAGTTCATTTCTCAAAGGCCTGTGCTACACAGCTCCCGTGTGCTTGGCGTCTTCAGCGCGAGGCCGTGAGGAGGGTGGCTAGACACGCTGTCTAAATGGATTTGCTCAATCGATCAGGGCATAATTGTGGAGGTAATGCACAAGGAGGCGGGGTAGAGATGGGCACTGAAAAGCTGGGTGCTTTTGGGAAGAGGTTGTTCTAATGTATTCAGTCTACAGATAAAAGAGCTTCTAGAAGAAAGCACTCTATCTTGTGCTAGCAGAGTTCTCTGCCTCTGTCCCTGCCCTTACTGTGTCAGTGCATACTTATGGAATATGCGTTACCATGGCAAAGCATCTACGAAGGTGGATGTGCATGACATCTGCAGAACATACCAGCTGTCTATGTGGCCTTGGACCAGCCACCCTCTTCCAGTCAAGGTCCCTCACTCTCAGCAGAGGCCCTCTGGGCAGTGTCCCCTTTATATAGTGCAGCTGCTGCCCCACCTGGTCTCCAGGTACCACATACCTTTGACCTCTGACCAGCTTTCCATGCGTGCTGCCAAGTCTCTTGCATGACCCTCTATTCTACCATGCGCTGTCTCAGCCTGCAGACTTCTTTCTGTGCCCTGGTCTACCACTGTGTCCCCCTGAGGCAGAGACACCATTGAGTCACTCTTCTAAAGCCTCTCGAGCCCAGGCAAGAGGGAGAAGCTTCATCCTTCCCACTGGGAGGTGAGAAGTGGGACTCATCACGTTGACCATTTCCTTTGAAGAAAAGAAGGCTTCTAACCTTGTCAGCCCTTTGAAACCTCCAGGTGGCTGTTGGGCTAAGGGATGCACCAGTCTCTTTTCAAACAATCTCTTCGCCAGTGCTGCCGGGTCTCGAGTCATGCCTTGGCCCCGTTTTAACATCCTTCTGCAGAAGGGAAGTGCAGTGGCATGTGTTTGTCTGAAGCCCGAGGAGGAACCTGTGTCCTTAGTCATTATTTACAGGAGACCGTCTGTCTTAACATACAATAAGAAGCTCAAACCCTAGAGAGAAAGGTTGATAATCTGGGTTACATTTAAAAAAAATAAATTACGTATTGTATGATAAAAGATATAAGGTTGAAAAGCAAGTGACTGACTGGAAGAAATCATTTACAAAGAGACAAATGAGCAGCATTCAGAATGTACAAACCACCCAGGGCTACAGATGGATAAGGGAAAAAAGTAGTCCAATAAAAAATGGGTAACAGATTTGAAAAGGTAGTTCACAGAAAAAGAGCAATCTGATAGAATTTCTGGGCAAAAATTTAAAAAGAGCAAATGATCTAGTGATTTCACTTCTCTGTAATACCCAGAAAAGAAACAATCTAAGTCTTTGAAATAATGTACCTCAGGACATGCTAATGGACCCTCTGCTGCGTGTGGAGTAGTCTGCGGTGGGAGCCGGGAAGCACGTTCCCGCCCACACTGACCTGCAGTGAGGGGCGGGAGACAGGCCTGTCAGCGGAATCTCAAACTGGCGAGTCCAGTGCACTTAGGCGATGAAGGACCGTGTTGATCAACTAAGAACCTTGAGACACGATGGGCATCTCTTAGACAGAATTTTCTCCGCGCTCTTGGCTTCCTCTAGCGCTTTGTTCCATCCCAACACACATAAGGAATTATTTTGTCTCCTCTGCAGTAATTCCTTTGCTGTAATGGACTCAATATTCCACTTAAACTCAAAACGGAGTAAAGTTTATTTAATTAATTGCAGAAATTTGTCAGGCTAGAGCAAACACTTCACAAGAATCTGGGGAGAGCGCTGTGGTCACTGTCAGTCCTGTTTCTGCTCTAGTTCACGGGCCTCGGGGGAATCCACACGACCACATTTACTGTGGTCGAGGCAAAACATTGCTTTGGCATCCAACCCCAGTTATGTGTTCTTTTTAAGGAAAAAAACAAAAAGAAAGAAAGAAAGGAGGAAAAGAATAACGATGAGTTCCTATGCTTTTAAAACTTATCTCATATTTAAACTATTTGTAGGGATTTCAAACTTACACATGAACCGTAGTTTTCAAATTTTACTTTCTGTTCCCTTAATTTGGTTTCGATCCCAGTTTTGAATGAATACCTTGCCTTCCCTCTGGAATGCAGCCTACACTTTTATAGCCAGGGGTTTCCTGACGGATGATCACTAGCCACCCCCTCCCATAATTATGTGCCTAATTATATGGATAATATAATTTTATAATGATAAAATTATAAATTTTAAAGCTTTAAAATATAATTTAAATATAATTATAAATTTTGTAATAATGTATACATACCACAGGAAAGCTCCACAGTTCTCATTAGATGTTCCAAAGGTGTTCACGACTTAAAAAAAATAAAAGGCCAGGGTCTGTGTCTCATGCCTAATGGATGTGGTGTGCTGTTTAACCTTACCCTTCGCAGTGGTCCATGGGAAGACCTGGTGCCTTTCCATTTTCCATCCACATCGCGCACTCTGACCCAGAGTGCGCATCAGGAAGTGACCTAATTGAATGAGTCTTCCCCTTGCTATCTGGACAATTACACAAACCCAGGCTGGATCCCCCTGGTGCTGCCTGGGTACATGAGCATAAGCAGATGAGGCAGCAGAAAAGAAAGATTAGATCACGTCCCCTGTTTAAATCATCATCAGGCTGGGCTTTGTGCATTTGGGATTAAGAGTTGGAGATCCAAATGGGCAGCCATAGCCATTCCAAGACAGATCCAGTGGGATTGGGAAACAAAGCCCTGTTCACATTGTCATTATTCATGCTCCCATGCTCTGAGCTGTTCTGAGCTTGAACCCTGTGCTGAAGCTGTCCCGGACTGGGCCACTTAATCCTTAAACAATTCTGCGGGATGGCTGTCATTATCCCCACCTTACAGATGAAGCAGCTGAAGCTTAGGTAATGAGGCACAGAGGTCCGCCATCACTCAGCCCGTGAGTGGCGGGAGATGCGCCCTCAGGGCCCCTCTCACCTGGGCAGCTGATCCATTGGCTCTTCTGCCTGCAGTGATTGTCTCATCTCTCTCTCGGGTTCCCAGCCACCCATTAAAAAATAATGCGTTTCAGATGACCTGTCGACAGCATAGTCGCATTTAAAAATTGTGCCAACATAATTATATTCTGCCTATAGATAGTGAAATGTGCTGCCAACCGTCATAGAATACTTGGGTTCTTTTTTCTTTTCTTCTTACTACTTTAAAGGATCTTTCCCTGATACATTGCTAGGAAAAGTTGTCTCTTGGAGTCACATTCTTCTGTCTCCTCGCTGCTCCCCTCACCCCACGTCCTTTTGCCAACACCTTTAAATCTCTGTCCTTGGGCTTCGAGACACTGTGCTGCTTGGTTACCCCCAGTTACTGGCTTGTCCTCTGTTTCCATTTTCACTGCTGTGAAATTTTTAATATTCCTTTATTTGGGTAGGAGAGAACCAAACCAAACATTCTGTAATTTCATCCACTGTTTAAAAAAAAAAATCTAATGTCAAAGGATTGTCCAGCTTTCAAAGCTTTAATTCTCCCAGACCTCATCCTGGTTACATTATTTAGAAACACTGATCACGACCCACATGCTGCATCTTTATTATACTTCCGATTTTTTTCTCTACTGATCATGTTTGCGATGAAACCAAAGTGAAAGGGGCAGAAGTATTGGAGACCCTGGCCAAAGTTCGCATGCTAACCTTCAGGAAACTACTAAACGTCAGTAGTGTTTGGTGAGCCCTCTGTTGAGGAAAGCCTAGCAAGAGAAGGTTGTTTTTTATTGTCTCGGGCATTCTGATTTCTCTCCTGTAGCTTGGTGCACAGCGTTGGTCTCCCCTCGCTGCCTCTGCTGGCCTCGATCCCACCTCACCTTTCTCTTCCCAAGCTTCTGTCGTCGAGTGTTGCCCTCCTTTATTCCATCAGCTGGTCTGTCTTACCCCTGCCCCCAAAGATGAAATATTCTGAGTACACAGTATTCTGGAAAGCGTGCGGACTACTGTAATGAACACCCATGTTCCCTCCACTGAGCTTTGTCAAAATCATAGCATACTGCTGTGTGCTGTAGTGTTTTTTAATAAAACATTAGAGATTGGGTTCAGGTCCCTGTAACCAACCCTTCCTTTCATTCCCTCTCTGCTTCTCTAGAAGCCACCATCCTGATTTGGGGGAAAGGGGTACCACTTCCAAGCGTGCTTTTCCACTTTCATCACATATGCATACCCCCACGGAAGGTCTACAGCAGATGCTCAAATTTCCTCCGATCCCGACACCAGCATCTCAGGAGTTTCCACAGCACCCCAGGCCAAAGGAAACACCTACAACTTCCATTCGTTAAGTAGTTGGGTCCGAACAACTTCATGGGTAAATATCCTAGCAACTGAGCAGCTGTCTGAACAAAGAATGCGGAGACCCTGCAAGAGAGAATAGTATTTCGTTCTGAACTAGCCACCATAACTTACTAATGAGATGGGTGTCCTTGTCCGGCACCGAACAACTTCTCAATCCCAGAATCAGTCGACACTTCGAACCTCATTTCCTGTTGCACGTGGGTTTTCACGCAGTTCTCACTTTTGACTGCAGCAACCACCCAAAATTTAGCTTCGCAAACACGTGACATCATTGAAAGGCACTCAGAACAATGACAGTAGGATGGTGAGCTACCTCACCATCTAGGGGCACCAGGCTAGGGGAGCTTGCATTGTCCACCAGAAGTGCAGTGGTGCTGAGTTCCCCTCAAAACTGAACGCGTCCCACGGTGCCTCTGAGCTCAGGGTGCCTCAGCACATAAATCTGGGGACCACAGCTATGCGGCATGTTTTTGCAGTCTTTTTAATATGTCCTAACATTTTATGTGCTAATAAATGTTGCTCTCAGCATTGTGTTATAGCAGGGTCAGCAAACTTTTTCTGAGAGGGTGAGATAATAAATATTCTTGGCTCTGTGAGGCCGAGCGTCTTGGTGCAGAAATTCCACTGCAAGAGCGTAGATAGCGCATGGGTGAAACAGGCACGAATGCAGGTGGCTGCGTTCCAAAACATTTTATTTATGGGCTCTGGCATTTGCATTTTACATAGTTTTAACATGTGATGAAATCTTCTTCTTCTGATTGGTTTTTAAACATTAAAAAATAGTTTTTAAAAGGGAGAAAAGAAGTTTCAATCTACCCTGATCTGGAACTTCCTATTTTTCGTTCCCCGTCACATTTCTGCATGTGTCCGAGCAGCCGCGCTCAGAGAAGCCTCCCCGTTTCCTGCAGCGTCCTCATCCTTGGCGTGCGCGTGCACGCGTGGTCGCGCGTTCCTCGGCGAGGGGCGTGCGGGCTCCTTCCAGAGTTCTGGACTGCAGATCACGCGACAGGGAGCACGCCTGTTTCTGTCTCTGAGAATATGGCGCACAAAACACTTCCCCGGGGGCTGTACCGAGGCGTGAGATTTGGGGGGCTTATAAGTATGCTCCGAATCAACTTAACAGGTAAAGCCTAACTGTTCTTCGGAGTACCAGCTTCT
This sequence comes from Tonatia bakeri, assembly GCA_004024845.1. Classification (NCBI taxonomy): domain Eukaryota; kingdom Metazoa; phylum Chordata; class Mammalia; order Chiroptera; family Phyllostomidae; genus Tonatia; species Tonatia bakeri. The sequence continues at coordinate 24,266 of PVIA01001362.1, read as the reverse complement.
ATTACCAGCAGTTATTTACGGGATTTCCGATTTCTCCCCGTTCTTCCCCACGTTTGTGTGACTAGATTTTCAGACTCTTGCCAATCTGATGGCAGTGAAATGGCATTTCATTATAGCAGTGAATGTGAGCACATGTAGAGACATTTCAGAGCATTTGTGAATTGCTTATTTGGGGGCGGGGGCCTTTTGGCTTTTTCTGATAAATGTGTAGCTGTTTTAAATATATTCTGAATAGGAACATGTTGCCATTATGTATCACAGCTATCTTCTTCCATGTGTGGCTTATCTTTTAAATGCGTTCACCGTACCTTTTTCTCTTTCCAGCCTTTGTCCCCCGCATGATTTCTGCTTTTGGAACCATAAAGATTTATCTATATTAGCTTGTCAAATACTGGCTCTTACATTTTGGGTCTTTACTCATCTCAGAACTTACGTTTGTTTCTGGTGACTCTTTTCCTTAATTTATACAGTTTGTGAAATTCTTCTTCCTTAGTAATTCTTTCAGAAGTGGTTGTCAGCCCCCACCCTAAAAAGGGGGCCCAAGAAGCCTCAGTAGGTGTAAGTCACTCAGGCGCTCTGCTCCCCTTCTCCTCCTGGGCCCCAGAGTGTTCAGGGCCAGTGCAGGTGGCGGTTGGCCACTCTCTGCTGGGACTGCTTCTGGAATGGCTTTGAAATGCATTCACCGGGGCAGCGAGAGGGGCACTGGGAATGCTAAATACCCCAGCTTATCTATTTGACTCATATTTATGTGGCTAGTATGTTCACTGAATGTGAATTAACCCCAAAATGTGTTTGTGATAAGGGAGAAAGAATCATTCATCATCAAGGTTAACAGTGGAGGTCTTTATCATCAGGCTCAACAGAAAAAGGAATACAGCCGCCCCTCTGACCCCACCTCCTCCTGCCTTCCCTTCCTTCTGTCTGCTAGCACCTGGTTGGGAGAACGTCAGGCCTCCCTCCACATCAGGGCCTTTGCACGTGCTATTCTCACACTCAAAGCTCTCTCGTAATACATGGTTTGGTCCCTTGATTCCTGCACGTCTGTGCTTCACTGTCAGGGGTACTTCCATGTGCATGCAGCTGACAGAGCACTGCCCTCTCTGCCAGCACCCCTGTCGTCCACCTCGCCAGCTGCCGGTACATTTGCGGGCTGGCTATTTCACCACTGGGATAGGAATCCACTGCAGCCCTGGGACTGTGCCACTTTTGTTCACTGTCTATCCCCAGCTTCTGAGTAAATGCCAATCCACGTCTCCCCAGGTCAGAGAATCCCAAAGAGGTAGGGAGCAGTCCATAAAACTTTCACCTTAGAAGTATAAATGTGATCTGCTTGGGTTGTGGGTACAGGCCCGGTTCAAATCCTGGCTCTGTTGTTTGCCAGCTGTGTGACTCCGAGCAACTTCCGTAGCCCAGCGTGACCTCCACGTAACACGCCCTTTCCCTCTTTTATAGCAAGTGCTACAGTGAAACTCAGGTACTAGACTTTCTATATACAATGTCAAAAAACAATATAACGTGTTAGCTGTGCTATAAAAGTATTTTACGGTAACAGTTTGTATTTTGGTGTGTATTCATTAGGGGAAACACGTATTGCGGCTCCACGAGAAGATACCTGAGTGCTCAGGGGCTGGCACCCGTGTCAGTGCATGGCACAGCCCCTAAGGCAGGTGCGGAAGGACTCATGTATTGTTGGCATCTCGGGTGGCCCAAGTGGTGACTGGCTTTGGTGATGTGGTTTTCTGAAAAAGTGAGCCAGTCTTGAGAGAGTTCTAAAGAAAACGAAGGTTAACCTTCCCTCAATGTCCACCCGTGTATGCGTTCCTTAAACGTTCAGTACATATCCATAGCTTGAAGACATACTTTGCATTTTTACGTGAAACAGATTGGGGGAAAGGTTCTAGGTTCATATAATCCTAAGCAGATTGTTCAACTCCAGGAGTGTCTAGGGGGAAATCGTGAGTGGCAAGGGGCGAGTCTTGGTGGGACTAACCTGCCCATGGCAAGGCACCAGCTTCTTGGCCCCACTCACCAAATGCCGGCAGCTCCTCCCGACCTGAGAGAGCAGGTGCCCCCTCACCACCTGGAGCTGACAGCGGCTCCATGCCCCAGTCTCCTGTCTATAAAGCCATGGGGACGACACGACTTGACACTTGAGGCAACTGGACAGAAACAACACATGGAAACCACTGGGGCAGGTCCTGGCAGGGACAAGTCTCTGCTGGAGGTAACGAGAGTTTACCTTCTTTGAGGGCCTGCCAGGTGCTGTGCATGTGTCTGTAGGAGTGGTAATGACCCCAGCAAGTAGTTACCAGGATAACCCCCGTTTTACGAGTGAGGAAAGCAAGCATTCGTTAGCTTGAGTCTGTAGTTGCGCAGAGGCAGTCCTCGAGTGCCAGGGGAGCAAGGATTTGAACCTAAGCCCCTGTTAAAGGGACTTTGCCTCTTTCTAAACATTTGCTTTCGTCCCTATCATCACCCCGTAACCCTGTGCATAGCGAATAACAGGCACTGAATAAATGTTTTCTTGAATAAAAAATTATTATTACACATGAGTTTACTGGAGGACTTATCTCCTGGGAAACGTCTGAATTTCCACTATGCTTTTTATGGTGAGTTAAGGATATTTGCCCAATGGTTTGTTGAAGTGGTAATTAAATAAATTTATTAAAAGTGTAATTAAATAAAAAGAGGAAAATGTTTTGAATAAAGTTATAAAAGATGTTTTGAACTTTAGGAGAATGTCTGACCTGACCTTGACTGTTTGCATTTACAGAATGCAAGTTTATTTTCCATGAGGTATCTAGCCCATCCCTACTTATGATTTATATATATATTCTAAGTAATAGAGCGCTCATAATGCAGTTCTGCTTACCATCATAAAATATGGAGTTAAAATAGGACCCTTGTCAAAACATTGTCCTGCAGAGATTCCTGCTATGAAAGTTAACTTAAAATGATTCTAAAATGTGAGCCAGAGGTTAAACTTGAGTCTTAAAATTCATAAACTGCATAGTCTTTTAGAGAATTTTTAAAAAATATTTGTTGCACAATGACTTTTAAATTTACATTGTATGGTTGCTCTCTTACTCCAGCTTGGCTGAGAACTTTCAGCCTGGAAAGAGTCAACTGACTCTCACCTAATATACAAACCGCAGTTTAGAAAACTACAATGAGGTGAGGTTACTTTTAAGCTTTTAGCAATGTTTCCATAATGACAACATTCTATTGCTATTCTCACACAAAGAATATGTAGTAGAATTTTGAGTAAGGGCTATTAGGGAGCTGGTCGTTGCTAAGGAACAGAAGATCCTTCTGTGGACCTTTCACATCTTTTGGGGGGCAGAGAAAGAAACACTGATTATCACTACTCTCTGAAAGTCTCAGCCTCTTACCAGCTTCAACCACAAATGTTTGAACCATTAATGCTTTGATACAAACAACATCAATAAAAAACTACCTAAGGTTTAAAATAATTTTGTGAATGACAAAGTACTTGGGTATCCAGTTCAAAATAAAGCAGAGTGAAGTAACTGGAGAGATAAAAGGGGCATCTCCATGGAATGGTAAAGAAAGACCTCTCGCAACACAAACTAACGATCAGCCTCATTAACAAGTGAAGCAGAGTTACGCTGGGGTGTTCAGTGACACGTCAGGAAAGTTGCCACTACATTCATTCATCATCACTCAGGACATCCTCCCCAAAGTCCTAAAACAAGAACAATTAGCATAAATATTGGAGAGGAAGAGGCAGATTTTTCTTGTGTGTGTGTGTGTCGTATGATTGTATAACTAGAAAAATTCAAGACACTTATTTTAAGTAATAAAAATTTTGGTTGGCTAGTTGGATGCAATGTAAATATGTAAAAATGAATAGCTTTCTTTTATATTACCAATAAAGGCTGATGCTGTAATGGGGAAAATATCCTGGGTTTTTTTGCATCCCCAAGACTATAAATACCTAGGAATAACTGTAACAACAAATGAGCCTATAGAGAGAAAGCTATAAAAGTTTATTGAAAGACACAGAGCAAGACTGAGTCATGGGTGAGTCACACACCATGTCCTCAGGACGAGTCAGTGTTAAGCAATCACTATTCCTCTGTCAAACTCAGATGTAAATGACTATAAAATCGCTGTACTGGACCATGCCATGCTGTGCTATGCTGTACTATTCAGTACTATACTCTATTGTATAGTTACCATAACAACTATGGAGGAGATGAGCTTCCCAGTTAAATTAGTAACCATATTTGTCTAGATTCTAGAACAGATTCATGCAGATAGGCAAGAAAATAACTGTGGTAATAATGGGTGACTTATCTAACTCTAGATGTCAGAACAAGATAATACCGCCCCAATGATAGAGATGGACACATGCAAAAAACTTGTATCCAAAGAACAACTGTACCATGCTTAAGTAGACTGTTTCACTATAGATGGAAATTAATAGACGACATTTCAAATCAGTGGAAATGGATGGACTGATGATTAAATGATATTTAGACATTTGGCTATTAATTTTAGAGTTGTGTGTCACCATATATTCAGAATAGAGAAAGATCCAGTTTTTTAATGTGAAAAATTGAAACCTAAGCTTCAAGAAAAGAGCAAAAAATGTTTAGTATTACTAAATAATAGATTTATATGGTACATGTAAAGGTGTTTATGAAATATAAAATAAAATAATTGAGTTGTAAAGCAAATATATTTCACATTTTTAAAAAATGTACTAGGTACCTACTACATGGAATGAAAAGGTTTGAACAAAGTGCATCAAATGATTGCTTTTATTTATCTGGGGAAACACATTCATGGTGACTTTCACTTTCTACCCTTTTTTTTGTGTTCTTGAAATTTTTACAATTTGTGTGTGTTACTTTTGTTTTAAACAAGGAAAGATTGGCGTGAAAAGTGTGAAGTAAGTGGACACGCAGGGGAAACGGCTGGGGCCCAGTGCGCAGACGAGTGCGTGGACGTGGGTGGAAGCGTGTTGGTGGGTGTCCGGGGCAGTCGCGCCAGGACCTTAGTCCGGGGGAGATGAATTTCATGGTCGCATGGGGCCATCTGGGAGGGGAATCAATGATAATCTGAAGTGTTATGCTTTCAATGACTGGTGGAGATATTTGACAATTTTTCAATAGTGGTCCAGTAAGGCTCTCTTGAGATGTCATTTGAAGCGAGCCTTGAGTGCACTCAAGATACAATCCAGTGACTCGGGACGTGGGGGGAGACAGGCCAGTCAGCGTGGAGGTACAGGAGGGGGTAGACTGGAGTTACGTTCTCAACATCCTTACAGGTCAGGGTTTCTCACCCATGAGGACTTCCAGAACGATTATGTGGAGTTGTTACCAGGCCCCACTAGAAGATGGTGTTTCTTTCCAACCCCCCTCCCCCATCAGATGGGCCATTCCCTGCAGAGAGCAAGTGAGGGGCGGGAGAGGCCCAGGTCCCGTTCAGTGGGACTCTGCCCCCAGGACAGGACTCCACCCGCAGTTAGAGATGAGGCTGCTGTACACCGTCCGGGCGTCTCCAGCGTGAGATCACACTGTCGAGGGAAAACGCAGGCTGTGGGGTTGTGAATGCAGTCTGACCCATTTTAAACACACAGAAACAGCAGTCTGTTTTGTTGACGCCTCACGTTTGTAGAAGCATGAACACGTGACCCGGATCAGCACCAGGTTGATGCAAGTTGCTGACTAGGAAGACTTGGGAAGGAGCCGAATGGGGGCGGTGCCTGGGGAAGGCCTGCTCTGTCTTAGTTAGGTATGGAGGGCGGGGCGGAAGGGAACGTGGGTCTGTAATTTAGGAGACAGGCTGAGGCTAGAACTGTAGGTGGGCCGTGATCATTAGTATGTCGTCAAGTCTTCACTTGATCTAGAGCTAACTCTGGTTGTTAATAGCCATTATGTGGGTCAGGATCTTTCAGTTACTTTCAGGCAGGAGTGATAGTTTGCACACAGCTACCCACACTCTTCCACTTCCCTTGGGATGAACGGTGGAGGTGTGCACAGGAGCCGCTGGGGGCGAGCGGGCGACTGAGCCAGGGCGCGACTTTCCCTCTGCAGACGGAACTGGGCGAAGTGAACGTGACCATGAGATTTCTCCGTGGTTCCCCCTGGTAGCCTCCTTCCCAGGGCCCGGGAGGATGGCTTCTGCATCCACCAAATACTCCTTAGTCCACGCTGAGATGGTCACTTACATTCTAATGAATGGGTTTTGTTTCATATGTTCAAGTGTTTGGCACACAAACATTTCAGTTTCTAACCAGCGATCTGACTCCCAACCCCATCTTGTTTAGTCTTTTTTTTCCTTTGTTTTATAAAGTTGCGTGAGTGTTTTCGTTGACTGCGGAACCCTTTTCCTTTTTAGGGTCGGATCATACTGTAGCGATGTGAGTTCTAAAAATATCTAAAACAACTATGAAAATATACCTGTATAGTTTTTGCCTCTGAAAACCATTTCCTTGTTGATCACACACACTGACAGGACAGAATTTAGAGTGAGCGCAGCCCGGGAAGGCCGATGGGCAAGACGCCTCCTGGAGCCCTGCGCGCGCACTCTCCGCTGCTGCGCGCTGACGTGCTGACGTGCTTACGTGCAGGCGTGCAGACGTGGTGACATACCAGCTGCTTTCTGCTGTTGTGGTTTAACTCTGGGTCTGGAGCTTGCGGGCAGGCTCTCAGTGACCTCCCGCGGCGTGACTTTGAGGCCTCTATCGAAGACTTACGGCCACCCCTTAGCATTCAAATTTTCAGCATCTTTGCCAGCAGAATTTTGAGCAAATATCTCATTTTTTCTAAGTTAGAAATGTAACCTTGACTTCAGCCCCAGAGTTACTATTATGCAGAGAAGGAAAACATTGCCTCGTGTTCAAATAATGAAATGATAGGAATGAAAAAATGTTACAGTGTTTCTAAATAGGCGGTATTTTCAGGAATGAATCAGTTAGGATTATGTTCACGGACAAATAATAGCAACAGTGAAAAAGATGAACCAAAGCACGTAGGAATTTATTTCTGTGTCGCATGAAAGAATTCTAGGGTAGGCAGCCTGGGCTGGAATGGCAACTCCTTGATCATCAGGGGCTCTATGCTGCCTCATAGTCCAGTATAGTTGCACAAGCCCCAGCCATCACATCTGAACCCCAGCCATAAGAAGTAAGGAAGAAATGTATATTCTCTTTTTAGGAGCCTTCCTCAAACTCACAAAACTTCTGTTTATATCTTATTAATAACATTGGTCACACAGCCATACCTCGCTACAGGAGAAGCAAGACACTTTCTGGTCTCCTTCAAATAGAAAACTGAGCTGCTGACCCACCACCAGCATGACATAGTTGTAGAGGTTTTTCCACACCCTGTCTTGAGGTAATGCCAAGTGGTCCATGTCACCATCTCCACTCCCTTCTGACCACACCTGCCAGGTGGCAGGGCAGAGTTTAGGAGAGCAGAGTTAAGATACTATTTTTAAAATGTTACTGTCTGGCGGGTATGCTCCACATTAGATTAACCGAAGAGATCAGGATACAAGAGAGAGTTCAGAGCACGACACTCTTGACACTGAAGATAAAGTCAGGTAGGCAGAGGTGCTGCCTTCGGGGGGACAGCTGTGACTGCCCTGCAGGCATCGGAAATTTGCAAGCCACATGGACACCATGAAACCTTGTTTTAATGCTTACCTTTTGCCAGTATAATAGACATAATAACAACATATATATTTAGCATTTTCCTGCATAATATAAATAATCATACTTCTTCAACTGCTTTACCCAAGCTGCAGCCACTCCTAGACTCGGGAAAGTCTGGGGCTGTGCCAAGAGGAGGGAAGAGAGATGGCAAATGGAGGGTTTGTTCTTTGTTCAGACAAAATGACAATTGCACCAAACTTGGGTTTCAGCACCTTCCGGGCTTAAGGATGGGGTAGAAATGGGAGGTGGGAACGTGGGAATCACCCCTGTGTCCCTGTTACCTTTCCTCACAAAATACATTTAACTACACTCCTCCAGGGCATCGTGCCCCATCCGCATGTGGAGAGCCAGCCAGGAACACAGATTACAGTGAAAATGGGGCAGAGTGCCTGCTCTGTTTTCTTCTTCTCATTGGATTTCCCAATAATATCTCACTAGTAGCACATTTCTAATAATGTATTCATTTTATGAAGAGAAAAAGGTTATTATGAAAATGAGCCAACAAAAAGATGTATTTATCCCTCCTTTTCAACCCTGTTATCTTTAGTTTGAGTGTTTTATAAACGTACATGTGAATTGCTGGGGTTGTCAATGTGTCCTCATTTGTTCTGCTTTTTTGTTTTGTTTTGTTTTGTTTGAAGGTTTTATTTATTTTTAGAGAGAGAGGTGAAGGGAAAGAGAAAGAGAGGGAGAGAAACATCAATGTATGGTTGCCTCTCACACACCCCCTACTGGGGACCTGGCCCAAAACCCAGGTATGTGCCCTGACTGGGACTGAACCAGTGACCCTTTGGTTCGCAGGCAGGTCCTCAATCCACTGAGCTACGCCAGTCAGGGCTCATTTGTTCTGTTAAGGTTAAATCAAAACCTTTTAGGATCCTATTCCAATCCTGGCTGGGTGGTTCAGCAGGTTGGGACATAGCCCCATGCACCAAAGGGTGGCAGTTTAGTCCCTGGTCAGGACGCATACCTTGGTTATGGGTTCAGTTCCCAGTCAGGATGTGGACCGGGAGCAACCTATGGATGTTTCTCTCTCCCCTCCTCTCTCCCTAAAATCAATAACAAGCAAATCCTCAGAGGATAAAAAAAATATTCCAATCCCAGTGGACAGGCATGTCTTACACTAATGTCCATGCCAGAGTCAAGGGAACATGGAAAGCAGGGCAGTCCCTGCCTCCACGCCCACAAATAGAGCCACAGGATCAGGGAGAGTAGCTCAGCGGCTGAGACCCAAATGTGCTAAACACAGTAGCTGGTGACAGCGAGGTCGGGGCATTGTTCCTGCGAGCTGCATGTACTGATGCACTGATGCTGAGCAGACAGGGCCAGGCCTGAGTGACCACTGCAGTCTCCCATGGGAGCCTGGGAGCCCGAGACCTGACTGGAAGCCCAGCGGGTCCACCTCTTCTCTGTCCAGAGAGGGAATCTCCCCGGGCCGGATCTAGGCCAGCGACTCTCTTGGGTGTTCCCACTGAAACCCACAGTGTGAAACACGTTTTATATCACAACTGCGTGTGCACACGTGTGTGTGTGAGTGAAAACTGAATCAGGTGTTTTATGGCAAAAATACTATTTTTTCTTATGCGCAATATAGACTAATATTTCTATGCTACTTATTTTTTCATTGAATTTTTTCCTTTTTATTGAATTTATGGGGATGACACTGGTTAACAAAATCACACAGGTTTCAGGTACCCGATCCCAGACCATGTCGTGTGTGCACTGTGTTGTATGCTGACCACCCTGAGTCAAGCCTCCTCCCATCACCGTTCATCCCCCCACCCCCTCCCGCACCACCCCAGTCTCAGCAGTCACCACACTGCCATCCCTGTGGGTGAGCTTTTCCTTTTCTTTTTTTTCCGCTCAGTCCCTCCACCCCACCCCACCCGTCTGCCAGGCGCCCTGTCCGGACAGCTGTCAGCCTGCTCTCTACTATGAGTCTGTCTCTGTTGCTCGTCAGTTCATTTTGTTCATGAGATTCCACGTGTGAGCGGGGCGCTGGCTGCCCCCCAGTGCAGTAGTCGCCCCGTGCCCATGGCTTCACTTGCTGCAGTTTCAGTTACCCGTGGTCAACCATGGCCTAATTACACTAAGTGGAAAATTCCAGATATAAATGGTTCATACACTTTAAATCGCTCTCTCTTCAAAGGAGCAGATGAAATCTGTTGTCTTTCTCCATCCCGCCCAGAACCTGAATCATCCCCTTGTCCAGTGTCTCCAAGCAGAGGACACTCCTTCCGACGAGTTAGTTACTTAGTCGTCTTGGGGGTCAGAATGGCTGTCCTGGGTTCGCAGCGCTTGGGTTCACGTCACCTTCATCTCCTGTACTAAGGAGCCCAAAGCACAGGAGCAGTGGTGCTGCAGCTCAGGTGGCCGAAGAGAAGTCATCACCTGCTTCCTGTCGGTGAAAAGGGTGGCAGTTCTCGGCTTCGTGATCAAAGAACAAAACCAGGCCTAGGTTGCTAAGATCTATATGGTGCGAATGAATCTTCTGCCGGTGAAGCTGTGAAGAAGGAAAAAGAAATTCGCGCTGGTATTGCTGTCACCCCTTGGACCACAGTCACGGCCACAGCACATGACAAGTGCTTAGTTAGGCAGGGAAAGGCATTAAATTGGTGGGTGGAAAACGTGTCGGGGTGGGGGGTGCTGTCCGAGTCTCAGGCCTCCACTGGGGGTCTTGGAAGGACCCCCACGGACGAGAAGGGACTGCTCTGCATTGATTTAGTGACACACTTCCTGGTCTCCACCTTCAAGTCAAAACCCCCTGCTTTGCCCGCTTGTATTGAGTAAATACTGTGTATTATAAATCTGCCTACTTGCATGTTTAAAATGTTTTCCTTCTGTCTTTAAGTTCCTCTATAATCACAGTTATGTCATACCACGAATGTCAGTATATCTAATTTGTTTTCAACTCAGTAATCATAGTTTCACTTGCTAAGTTTTTTACACTTGCAGAAAAAGCTGTTATAAATTTTTTAATGTTGTCTTTTTCCTGGGAACCTTTAAGATAAAATATCTTTACCTATGATATTTATACTTTTATCTTGCTTGTTTTTTTTTAATTATGTTTTATTGATTATGCTATACAGTTGTCCCAATTTTTCCCCCTTAGCCCCCTCCACCCAGCACCCCCGACTCTCTTGGGCAGTCCCCCCGACCACTGTTCATGTCCATGGGCCATGTGTGTAAGTGCTTTGGCTGCTCCAGTTCCTATACTGTACTTTACATCCCCATGGCTGTTCTGTGATTACCTATTTCACTTCCTGATCTCCTCACCTCTTCCCCATTCTCCCCCGCCCTGCTCCCATCCAACAGCCATCAAAATGCTGTCCATTCATAAACTGCTCAATAAAAAACACTCTAGCTCATCCTTCCAATGTTTCAGGTTAAGGCGGGTTCGTAACAGAGTGTCTCAGAATTTGTTTCTGCTTCATGTTATCCTCTGCGTGTCCGTTTCTCAGGGGCTGCAAGAGAACAGCTCTCCCCCACACAGTCCTGCCAAGTTCCAGGCCCCCGGCCAGAACTGCGGGGCGCCACGTGCTTGCAGCAAACAGAAGGGTTAAAAACCCCACCCCTGTCAGTCACAGTGGACAGACGCTGGTGACCCCCACAAAAAGGCAGGCACTGTGTGGATAACAGGCTCAGGAATTTAATTTGGTTGGATTTTTACAAGAGAGATAAAAACAACATGTATAACTTCATTTTCAGGGAGACATTTTTTCCAAAATTAAATTTCACTATGGCCAAAATTGCTTTGCAAAACAAGATGATTCCTGATGGTTCCATATACTGTGAGCCAGTGTCTGTCACTAATTAACTCTCTGAGGGAAGGAAATTCTGGGTCCTGACACCAAAACACAGCTCTGTGGCATTACTGGTATTTTCTGAGTTTTTATTACTACCCCAAACATATGGTTCTAGTGGACCTGTGTCCTTTTCATACTTTGCTTATCTTTGCTTCCTCTTTCCCCAAATAACTCTTTAATAACTTTCTCAGGTACACTATAAGATTACCACACTTTCCCTAACAGGTACAGACATTGTCATCGACAAAAAGGTAACAAAGAGGAAGACCATGTGCTCCTGTTAATACTGGTTTGCTTTGCTTTGGTTTCTTACCGGTCGATTCTTGCTTTAGTTCCCCCAGTATGTGCCCACTTGATTTGTGTGCCCTATGGAAATTTGACCCTAAGGCATTTAATAAAATCAAAGAGGATCATAGATTAAAAAGACAAATCCAAAACTGCAGAAAGGGTTTCATTTTTAGTAAAATTTTATAGACTTAAGATGAGTTGGAGCCTTAAAATTAATATGTTTTACATCAAGTTCCTTTTCTTTCAACTGTAATAATAAGGTTGAGTCCCCTTGTAATCAATTTAACAATTCGTCCTGGTTTAGTTAAGTCTCCTTCTAGTAAATGAAAAAATAATAATAATAATTAAAATCCTCAAAGGCTAACCCTCCTTGAGCTCAAGTTCAGAATTGGTGTAGTTCTTTGACTTTGAACTCCACTTTCCCTGAGTTTATCTGCAGGCAGCTGCAGCTGAAGAGACGTGTTTACATAGGGCAGAAAAGGACAGTATGAAGAATCCAGTCTCCATTTCCCTTAGCATCGCTCAGGAATTACAGCCCACGGTGCTTCAGAATGAAGCCCAGTCCAGCAGATACCTTACTTCTTCCTGTACAAAAGGTTTTGTTTTTATTTCTGATTTGTCATGAGAAATTCAAGTGCTGACGGAATGAAAACTACAGTTTTATTCCTCCCTCTGTTTACAAGAAATCCTTTGGAGGATTAAGTTAGCAAAATCTGCCCTGAGCAGATGTATTTCTTATCTCAACTCATTTTAAGCCAAGCTGATTGTGAGGACTAGCTCTTCTGTAAGACCCCTAACAGTCCATAAATTCAAGTTTATGTCCAAAAGTAATGGGAAACTCAATGTGTTTTATATTTGCTATATATGTTTGTTGTGTGTATCATGGAAAGAAAAATTATTACCATTATAAAGTGGCTATGAAATCTGAAAGTTCTAATCCTCTGAGTACACATGGAATGAAGGGCCCCTTAGTGGCACAGCAAGCTGGAAATTCAATTTGCAATTCTGGTGACAATATTCAGGCATGTCAAGTGGCCAGAAACTCAAGGAAAAATTATCTTGGTGCTTCAGTTTAACTCTCAGAGTCCCAGGAGCGTTTTCCCCAGTGTAAAAGCAAAAATGAGAATTCCAGATCCGAAGTATCTGTTCCCTTTTCTCCCTGTGCGCTCGGGGCAGTCACAGGAATGTACAGTTTGGGAAAGAACGCCCAGGCTAGAGAGTTGGCATTGCTCACCTCCCCAGCTAGCGATGGGAGGGCGGGCACCGGGCTGGAGGAGGCTGCGAGGTCCAGTCCTGGGGTTGGACTCACCTGGCTGGAAGGTGGAGAGATGCCTCCCGGCTCTCAGGAGCCCAGACTGCAAAGCCGTGTCCTCTGCCTTCGGCCTGTTCCTGCTGGTGCTGGAGGCCAAGCCCCCATGCAACCGGCCTTCAGAGCTTCCTGTCTCAGAGACCTGTCTGTGTTCCCCAGTCCACTCCCTGCGGCTGCCAATGGAGCCTCGCTCTTGGCATGTAGCCCAAGAACTAAGAGAGGATTGTGATGCATCATCCCTAAGTGAATTGCTCCAAGAGAGAAAACACATTTCTGGATTCAGCCAAAAAGAAAAAAAAGAATGGCTTGTCATAATGGCAAAGACCAGATTACCTACTTTGTGTGATCACAGCAGGGCCACCGTGCAGTTAGAAACCAAGTCTGGGCACAGAATTGTCCCCAGTTGAGAACCACCGACCAACACAGTTTCTGATTCATACAAATGGGTTTGGTACATGTACCAAAACATGAAACCGTTCGGAAGCAAATGTGAAACAGAACTGAATTCAAATTTACCAGCTTGGTAATGGTAAATAAGTACAAAGTTTAAAATACTAAGGGGAATTCAAACAAGGAAAAGTGAACAAGGAAAGGTCAGAAATATGTTCCTTTTTCATTGGGTTAATTAATTAATTTTTCTCATCTCTGTCATGTTAAAAATGTGCCATTTCCTCACTAAATGAAGACATGAGTGATAGGCGATTGTTTAAATGCCAAGCAAAAAAATAAAAGTTTGGCAAATTGATGAATGAGAAGAAATGAAGTTTTTCCCTGAATTCTAGGATGCATGTGTTTAATCAGAAGTGCTTCTGAGTGGCATGCCAAGGGGCAGGAAGTGTGGAATACAGGAAGTGGGTCTGTGGGACCTGGACACCACAGTGGGCACCTACCCCAGGAACGCACCTTCCCTGGCACCGAGGGTCACGGAGGAGTTTGGAGGTGGCTCGAGAACTGTACGCACCCGTAACTTACAGGGCCTGCCCATGTGAGGTGATGATGTTAACAGTTTTCTAAAAAAGCATTAGCAGATCGAAGTATGAAAATCATCTCTCTGCCTCATTGAAGAGTTGCATCGATATCCCACGTGCCTCCCAGCAGTGTGTAGTTGTTGTTTGTTGTTGTTTCTGTTCAGTTTGTACAAAACGACTCGGGGTGTCCTAGCAGGTGAGCGTGGAAAGCCAGCCGCCTGGTTGTCAGGGGTCAATGTTTACTCCACCTGCACCCAGAGTCTGTGTCCCATACAGTCCCTACCAGTGTTTGTTCGCCGAGGTGGCCCTTCCCAGCCCAGGCCTGCCGACACTCCCCTTCTGAGCAGATTACGGCTTTTAAAGTTTGAATCAAGCCATGCTACACAATTACTATCAAATAGCTTCTGTGCTTACACAATAACTCAGTCAGTGTTTCCTGTTTTCATTCATGCTGTAAGTGGACTAGCTGTACCCCCCACCCCCTCATAAAAGAGATTGCCAAGACAAATAATTGTGGCATGTGCAAACATTTTCCTGCAAGCCTTTTTAAATAGGCGGCTTTCAGAAGTCTACATTCCATGCTTTTCAGGAATGCTCAGTCATAGTGAGTGTACTTGCTTCATGAGTCAAGAGCAAGTTCACTTTAAAATCAATGCTAAATAATTCTTTAGCCCGTGTCCCTTTGAAAATGTATTGAGTGCAGCGAATATTGTAAGGGAACGCATGCTTATTTCACATCACTAGGAAAACGTGCAGCTTTTTCATGTTGACAGTCTCTAGGAAGTGCCTAGGAAATGGAACCTGCCAACGAGAGTGGCTCGTCCCCTTCACACAGCAGGACCCCCTGAGGTGCTGAGACACAGACACACAGCACGTCACAGTGTCTGTTTCCAAGTTCATACTTGCTGATGACACCTGATTGTGTTCCTTACCTTTGTAATCACGGATTGGGTACCAGCCTGTCTTTCCCATGCTCTCTGTTTTCCTTAGCAGCGTGGTTATTTGAAAGCAAACGGCATGATGATTTCATAATTGCAGAAATGTTTTCGAAGGATAAGAATTTGGCGCTTCTGTTCTCTTCACGTCACGTGCCTCCACATTTCCTTTGCATTTGGAAGCCGCAGTTCCCGGCCTTTATTACTGCATCCTGTTTTCTTCCCCAACTGAAGTTCTCTTTGTCACTACTGGTTTTTTCTCCCAATCTGTCTCCTAAAATATGTCAATATATATGTAAGCTTAGCTAGCCTGTTGCAACATATGAGAAGGCCTGTTTTTATCAGATATAACATACATACTTTTATTAAAACTGGTTTGTATTTTAAGAGAAAAAGAAGTCTGGTAGGGAGGTATAAGAATACTTAATTCCGCTTGATTCTGTATTTCATGTCCGTCTACCTCTCTCCATTGAGGGATAGCCTTTATTTTGGATCCTTATAGCCTTTATTTTGGATCCTCCAAGTTCCGCTCTGATAGTTTCTTCATACCTTCGTTAATTCATTTATTTATATGTGTCAGCTACAGTGTCAGGTTCTGGAGATACAAAGATGAAGAAGTTATGGTCCCTTCCCCCAAGTGGGAGACAGACCTACATCTAATTAGGATGCCGCCTGCGGAAACAGACGTGGGCCTGTGAGGGAGCCACCACAGGGGCTTGGCGGAGCAGGAGGGACAGCTGACTCTGCCTGAGAGGATTGGGCAGATTTCAGGAAGTAGAACCTCTGAGCTGGAGCTTGGACAATGAGTTAAAGAAGGGACAGGAAAATGCCTGGACATAGCAGGAATTCGACACATGCTTAAGAACTGGGTATGATTCCTAGCAAGTGGCAGATCTGTTCTTTTGGTACTAACAGTGCCCACCATTTCTGTGAGCATTAGCCACTTAATCCTCCTGAAAGGTAAGTCAGGTGAGCACAGTGAGACTCCAGTAGGTTAAATAACTTGCTAGGATTGCACAGCTGGGAGGGATTCTGGGTCCTGTCTGTCTGTCTGTCTGCGGTTTGCCTTTGATGCTGACCAGCAGGACAGTCACCAGCGATCCAGTACTGATGACCTTGCTGTCTCTCTTTTCCCCTAACGGGAGCCCACATTCTCATGACTTTTGATGGAGTCAGCTTACTGCTCCTCTCCTGTGGTCCTGTCCCACCACCACGCTCGAGTCAACACTGGGCTTACCAGGGGCACCACTGACAGGGGGATCGTTACTGCCAACGAGCTCTGCCCTTGACCACCACTGAGAACGTCGCTGGAATTGTCCCAGATACGGTGTATCAAGGAGCCCCTTCTACTTTTTAAATTGTTCTGCTATGTTGCTTGTTCAAAGAAAATATTGTAAAGGAAGAAATGACTTGCAGCTATAATCATTCCAAACTGAATATTTTTAAAGGAATATTTTTCAATATGTCAAAAGCATATCAACATTCATAAAATTTCTTTGCATACTCTGGGCCTGTATTCACCCTTGGGAATTTATTCCAAGAATATAAATTCAAAGAGGTTAAAGCTCATATGCACAGATATTTTGCAGCATTATTTATATTGGAAACAACCCAAATATCCAATAACAGGGGGAACAATTTGTAATCTTGGTACATAAATGTAACAAAATTATAAGCTGCCACTTAGAGCCATAAATTTTGAAAGTTTTTAATACAGCAAGAAAACTGTGATCATTTTAAAGGAGAACTACAGAATTGTACCTATTTTATAAAATTTATATGAGCATGTGACGTACTAAAAGGAAACCATAACTCAAAAGTGGATGTGTGTAGAGCTTGAAATTGTGTGACATTTTATCATTTTGATTCCTTAATACTTATTAAAGTGTGTGTATTCAGTGAATGCTGGAAACAGATATCTTCATTCTTTCACATTTTAAATGTTTTCATTTTATCTTAGTAAATTTTTTACTCCCAATTCATATCTCTATTGTAAATTATGGCCTTGTTTGTACTGTCAGTATACAGAGTGTATTTCATAAATATTTACCATAGTTGCTGTTACGATAATAGTATTCCTTTCCTGGAACAGTGTGCTTCTCAGACTTCAGTAGGCATTCATCTCACCTGGGGATCTTATTAAAATGCTCATCTGCTCTTGTGGGCCTGGGGCTGGGCCTGAGAGTCTGCATTTCCAGGAAGCCCCCAGGTGCTGCTGGTTCTCGAGCTTTCCTTTGTGTGTGAGGTTCAACTGCTACCCCAGTGGTTGGGGAGGGGATAGCTTATTGTTATAAGTGTTGTCAGGAAGGAAAAATTTCTCCTTCACCCTTCTAAGTTCTTCTGGCTGATTTATGTATTAAGTTGACATGAGATAGATTAACAGGAGAAAATCAAGTATAATTTCGTATGGACAGATGCACCATAAGACTATGGGTCTCGCAGGCAATCAGGTAACTGGGGCTTATGTGCCCTTCTGAATTAAAGAGAATGAGTAGAAGTGTGGGGCTTCAAAGGGGAAAAAATCACATGGAAACACAAGCATTTGCTGGACTGTGCAGGGGGGACTTTGGTCTCCAGGCCCCATGGCACCCCCGCCCACTGCCACGCCTAGTTCATAATCTTCGAAGATTTCTCTAGTGAGGATGCTCTTCCTGGACAAGGCCCTTGATCTAAACTCTTCTCAGTAGTTAAGAGGGAGGTAAAACGCTCTTCCTGGACCCTCTGGGACTCAGTCGTCTTCTGCTCAAAATAATCCGCATGCCAAGGGGGCATGTTCTGAGGAGACTCGTTCCGAAGCCCTGTAGTGTCCTCTGTGGTTATGGGGTGAAGATGCTGTGTTACAGCAAGCCTGATGATCAGCCTCCTGTGGCCACTCACCTGACTTAAATTTTGTCAGTCAACAGAAGTGACTGGGGGCACTGAACTATGATTGCTTCTGTGTACCACATAAAGGGTGAGAGGCGATCTTCTGTGGTAGTTACACTAGCAACGTTCTTTGATACACTTTGGAACCTAATTTAAAAGTTGAAAATCCCATCTGTGTTAAGAAAAGCTTTGCTTGGAGTTACTATACTGAGAAGGAAAATCTAGGCCTTGGCAAAGCATCCCAAAGGCACAGCAGTGTCTTTTTAGGGAATATAAGGAAGCAGAACATTTTCGAAAACCTTTGCCTAAGAATGAGATACGGTGCCGTGTAGTAGCCTGGACGTGGCGGGGGATTTCAGCTGTTGTTTGAATTTGAACCGTACCAGTGGGGCCACACCGTAACACTATTCTTTCTGGAAGATAGTAACATGTTTCCAACTTGGTCCTCCACAGTGACTGAAGCTGGCTTTGGCGCCGACATTGGCATGGAGAAATTCTTCAACATCAAGTGTCGGGCTTCTGGGCTGGTGCCCAACGTCGTCGTGCTGGTGGCCACCGTGCGCGCTCTGAAGATGCATGGTGGCGGGCCCAGCGTAAGTCCTGCGCCCCTGCCCGGGAAAACCCATTCTAAGATAAGATAAAGCAGAATTTAGCAATGCAGAAATTCAAACCTTCTTAATAATTCCAGTTTCCTAAAAGGTCCCCTTTTTCACAAACCACCATGAAAGGGCACTCAGAGCTTAGAAAGTTCTAGGAAATAGTAACACCTGCAATGTTACTGCTAACGTTTGGAAAGGAGCATCACGTAACCACTTCTTGGTCCTAAGACCCCTCTCAGAAGCACGTGTCACCGTCTCAGAGCCCCGCGGTACAGGAGGGCGCAGGCTCCAGTTCCTGAGTGGAGCACGCCCTGATCGGACGGGTCGCTCTCCCGGGTGAGGTCATTCAGGGTTTGTGAAGTTTTTTTGGTTTACCAGTTACGTCTAGAACTACGTTCCTTCTGTTTCTGTTTATTGTGATTTCACTTTATGACTCCCTTATAACACTGGATTATTTCCAGGAGCTTTGCTTAAAAAACAGAAATTTTGTTTTAACATCTTTACAGATTTTGATATTAACCTGGCTTCTTATAATGCAGAATTCACACACATCCGAAAGGGAATTTTTTTTCATTATCACAGGAAAGATGTAGTGTTTTTCTTTTTTCATTTTTAGGCACCCCTGTATTTTCAAAGGGAGAATATGAAGTGTTACATGGTTAATCATTTTTGAAGTAAAATAATTTAGAGTGGCCTTATCATTTATATTGTTGATCTGTTACATGAACTGCCAAATCTGATTTCTTTGGTATATTGTATATACAAAAGCCATATAACCAATGATTATTACACAGCAAGACAAATGCCATTCATTGTTTACTCACCCTAGCAATTCTTTGTCCCAGGAGAAGCAGACATTATTTTGACCATTTTACAGATGAGAAAGTTGAGGTTTAATGGGTTTGGGGAATGTGGGCACCTGGCCTGCAGAGAGCCTGATCAGAAGCCTGGGACTTGGGTCCCAGCCTCCTGCTCCGCCCACTACTTGGAGCCACATATTTACATTTTCAGAACCCCAAGTCCACTCTTACCCACTCCGTTGCAGCCTAACACTTCATCATTATTCCAAGTGGCCGATTGATGTAACATACATTATCACGAGGTGGTGGTGGGTGGATCCTAAAGAATTCTGATTTTGCGTAAAACACCACCTGTAGCTACAATCACTCCTTGACTAGACTTTGAGTCTCCATACCAACTTCCATTTTCAAAAACCCTTTTCTGTTCATAAAAGACATACTTGACATTTCCCTCCACATTTTGTATCCCGAAAATTATTAAATCAAAGGACTTTACTACTGGAAAGGGTTTAGAGATTGTGTAGTCCACCTCAGTCTTCATAAAGATAAAATCAGTGAGGTGCAGGGGGTTCTGTGTCCTCTGTAGTACCACAGGTCTCTTTAGGGGACTAATCAGATGTAAAAACCAAGGTCTCTTGGCTTCCAGTCCAGTGCCTTTCCACACTCTAGTCTCTTTCCAGTAAAAATTCTCTACATGATTTATAATCCTCTTTCGGTTCATCTTGATGTGTGTGCTCATTGTTTACAGCAGTTGCATTTTCCTCTCGCCCTGATCCTCCACTTCACTTACAGTCCTGGTTTCACGCCAGCGATGATCGGAACAGGCCCCAGTCGCAGACAGAGGTGGAGGATGTGGAAGGGGAGGATCAGGAAGCCGGCCGAAGCTTTAGCGTCGCTCCCCTGGGCTTCAGTAGCACCTTCTGGGTCACGGTTTTATGAATGTCTGTCTGTATGTCCCCCTGCGCTACTTCGAATTCCTTGAGATTAAGGACTCTGTCTTATTAATTTCTGTATCCCTAGTGCCCGCCATAGTCTGTATCCAGGAAATGTTTTCAATAATTGAGTAATAAGAAAGCTTTCATCTTCTTAAGCCTATATTCCCTGTTATCCCTCTCAAAGTCATTTCTTCTTACTTGAAGCAGCCCTGTGGTAATGCCTTTGATCCATTATAATTTCTACTTCCTTTTGATATCATTACACAAATAACCATGGCTGTCTCGTATGTTTATTCAGCTTGGTTGTTTTCCATAATTGTGCAGTGGAAAATCCTCCGACCCTTGAACTTGCCCATTTTAGCCCCAGTCATTCCAAATCCATATCCTGTCTTCCACAGTGCTGAGCCTTCTTGGTGCAGTGTGAGGAAGCTAACATTCTGTTATGGTTTCATTTTATGATTAGTTCTCTAAGCCCGCTGTATGAAGGAGGACACTTCAGAACCAATAGGATGTGTATTTCCATAAAAAGAGATTTATTGTAAGGAATTGGCTCAAGCGGTTCTGCAGGCTGGCAAGTCCAAACTCTGAGAGTGGGCCAACAGGCTGGAGACGCAGGAGGGCGATATTCCAGCCCAGTCCCAGGCTGAAGACCTTCTACTGGAGAACTCTTACTCAGTCTCTGTGCTTTAGTCGGACATTTCAGCTGATTGGCTGTGGCCCGCCACTGTGCGGGGGTAGTCTGCTTTCCTCAGGGTGCGCCGATTTAAATGTTATTCTCATTCAAAAGACGCACTCCCAGAAACACCCAAAATAATGTTGGGCCAAATATCTGGGCACCTCGTGCTCCAGGTTGACACATGAAATTAACCAGCACACCCACTAGTACTAATTTTTGGTGTATGGTGCAATGAGTAGATCTAATTTCATTTTTTCTGTGTTAATAACCAGTTGGCCTGGCCCTATTTCCTGAAATGGCCCCCCCTTTCTGATCTGCAATCCTACTTTGTCATAAAGCAATTCTCCATACATGTGTAGGTCTTTCTCTGGGACCCCCTTCGCTTGCTCTGGCCTAGTTACGTATAGTTACATCTAGTTACGTCCGGGCTGCACCAGCAGCCTGCAGGCCGAGCCCCAGGGCGGTCTCTGGCTCCATGCCTGCCTGGCCTATCATGGCCCTTTCCCTTCCATACATATTGTAGAATTAGCTCAGAAAGTTCCTTGAAGAATCTGTTAGGATTTTTATTGAAATGGCATCAAATCAACAGATCAATTTGGGGACATTGGACCACTTTCTGTCTAAGAACATGGGATATCCCTTTAATGATTTATCTTAATAAAGATTTACAGTTCAAAAAAAAAAAAAAAAAAAAAAGATTTACAGTTCATTGCACAAAGAACTTTTACATCCTTTTACAGATTTGTTCTTGTGTACTTGGTGTTTTTAAACAGTGTAGCAGGTTACTTCTGAATCCTTTTTTTTTTAACTTCTGGATTCTTACACATTGCCTTTATATACAATAATCTCGCTAAATTCCTTTTTTAAAATTGACATATGAGTGACATCTGACATTATACTAGTTTCGGGTGTACAACATAATGATTTGATATTTGTACACATTGCAAAAGGACCACCACTGTGGTCTAGTGAACATTTATCACCATATGCAGTCACAAACATCTTGTTCTTTTTTCTCTTATGATGAGGTGTTGTAAGATTTAGTCTCTCAGCAACTTCCAAGCATGCAGCCCAGCTTTATCCATCATAGTCGCCATGCTGTACGTGACGTCCCCGTGACTTAAAAAATGCTCTTATTAATTGTACTGCTTTAGCTATAGATACTCTGGAGAGTTCTATATGGGCAATCATATCTGCAAAAAAATGACAATTTTGTTTCTTTCCAGTCTTGGTACTTTTTTCCTTGTCAATACCCAGGTCTTCCTAGATGCAATGCAATATGAAATAGGAGGGGAACAGAGGGACAGCCTTTTCTTATTCCTGAAATGAAAGAAAATGCTTTTAATAGTTCATCACTAAGTATGGTGTTTTCTACAGATTTTTAGTATAGCTGTTTTATCAGGTTAAAGAAATTGCCTTTTATTCCTAGTTTGCCAAGTTTTTACACTAAATAGGTGTTGAAGAATTTTCTTCATCTATTGAGATTATGTACTTTTTCTCTTTAATCTATTAGTGATGCAAATTATATTATTTAACTTTGAAATATTAAATGAACCTTACATCCCTTTGAATAAATCTAACTTGGATATATATTATCTTTTTTATGAATGACTGAGTTTTATTTAATTGGTTTCCTAATGTTTTAAGTAGCATCTTTACATCTATATGAGTGAGATGTTAACCACATGAAATAAATTGAGAAGGATTTCTTCTTTTTATATGCTCTGTAAGGGATTTTGTAACATTAGCATAATCTGTTTATTCAAAGGTGGGAAGAATTCATCTTTAATACCCTCTGAGTCTATTACTTATTTGGTGAGGGGTAGATTTTTAACTAAAAATGTAATTTTGTTAATGAATATAGAACTGTATAGATTTTGTTTCTTTTGTTAGGATTTTATTTATTCATTTTTAGAGAGAGGGGAAAAGAAGGAGAAAAGAAGGAGAGAAGTATCTATGGGTGGTTGCCTTTCACGCACCCCTTACTAGGGACCTGGACCACAGCCCAGGCATGTGCCCTGACTAGGAATTAAACTGGTGACCCTTCGGTTCGCAGCCCATGCTCAATCCACTGAGCTATACCAGCCAGGGCAGATTTTCTGTTTCTTAAATGAGCTTTAATAAAAGTTACACCTCTGTGAAGTTTTCTATGGTTTTAAGTGTATTGACATAAAGTTTGTCATCCTATTCTATTCATTCTGTCTGTAGCATGTGTGGTTATAATATTTTTCCACTGTTCATTTTAAAAAGCCTTACCAGCATGTTGTGGACTTCGCACTAGTCTTTTTACGAACCACCTTCTGGTTTCGTTGATCCTCCAGTTGGTATTTGCATACAGCCCATTCTTTCTGCTGTTGCCTGATGTCTGGTCCTGCAGAACTTCACATGTGCAGGCTCAGCGGTACTTTGCGTTCTTTTTTCCGTCCAGCATTTCAGTTGTTCCAATTGAAAGGTTCACTCAGTGTTTCTGTCAACACTGCTGCCGGGAAAAGCCATCTGAAAATACTTTGTTTTCACACACTATCCAAAAACAATCTGTCACAGAGGTAACTTCTTTCCAAAGCATTTCTAATATCCTCAAGGCCTCTTCCACTGAGAACGGTCGCCATGGCCTCCGTAAATCAAAATGTGCGCTCGCGTTTCACCAACACCAGTAGCAGGTCACGGACAAGAACCAGGTAGGATTGTGGGAAAGTACTAAACTGGTTCAGAGCCCTGTCACATTCGGGCCCTCTCTCTGCTCTCATTTGCTCTGTTATAACCTTGGGTGAGACACTTGCCTTCTCTCAACTTTACTTTTTTGGCCAACCAAACCCCCCCACCCCCAAATAGTAATGGCATTGCTTTAAAATGGTTGAGGATGTATTTAGAATAGATGGCGCACTCTGTGTAAATCAGGTATTGATCATATTATCAATTCCATTTTATACTAGGGTAATGGGCAACAGTTCTCCATTTTGGCTCAAATTAGATTTGCCAGGGCGGTGGGGGGTGGTTAAACATCACTGCTCCTTAGCCCCACTACCAGGAGTCCTGCTTCAGTGGCTCTGGGGGGCGGGGGCCATGCATCGGTCCTTTTAAAGAGCTTCCCACAAGATCTCATGTTCAGCCAGGGCTGCCAGTTACTGGCTTGACAGTACAAAATGTGCTTTTAAAGGTTCCTTCCCCCAAAATGACTATGATTTGTTTTTCTTTCAGATCTTGATCAATTCGAGTAAGCATTTTAATGAGATTAATTTTCATTTTGTCTCTTCTCTCAGGTCACTGCTGGTGTTCCTCTTAAGAGAGAATACACAGAGGAGGTAAGGGTGGCTGGCTGCTTTATTCAAAGGGCTGAAGTGGAGAGAAGTGCTTTTCTCATAATCCGAGAGGAAGTGGTCAGGGGCAGGGGTACAGTG